>JAQGBJ010000556.1:0-37702 GCA_034698345.1 Sphaeridia pumilis | reverse complement strand
CTTTCTT
Organism: Sphaeridia pumilis; assembly: GCA_034698345.1. Classification (NCBI taxonomy): domain Eukaryota; kingdom Metazoa; phylum Arthropoda; class Collembola; order Symphypleona; family Sminthurididae; genus Sphaeridia; species Sphaeridia pumilis. The sequence continues at coordinate 37,695 of JAQGBJ010000556.1, read as the reverse complement.
TCCATTAGATTCCTCTGCCAATATGCCGTCAAGCTCGAATTTAATCAAGTCGAGCCGTAATGCTGTTACCCTTGGATCTATGCCAAGTTGCAGGGAGCAAACGAGACTTCCGAAATTGCTGAGCGGGTAACCAGGCGACTTGAACGTTACTGATGTATTGTGTCTCACTTGGCTAATGTTTCCGCAATTCACTCTTGTTTTCCTGTCTGCTGCAGCTTTAGATGGAATTTACAAGTTAGTTTATGACTTACATAGCCCATGATGACAAAAGTGTCTTGCCCATTCCAGCATCAACAATTTTTCTTACCTTCACAGCAGGATCCGCCACTTTTACACAATCCCAACACCTTGTCCCCTCGACTCTTACACAGCTCTTCCGGTATGCAAAATCCTGGACACGATCTGTCACCTAGATTCCGCCGACATGGAAACTATTATCTTGACCTACAGCTCTAAGGCGGAAGAAATCAACAAAGAAAACTCACACAAAATCCTCGTGACGTACGCCAACAAACATAGTATCGAGACGAGATGCATATTCAGGATAAAATTAACCCACAGATTGTGAACCAATACTTGAAGGACTTGAACATGCAGATGTAATGTACATCTGGGTGGAATTGTCTGAATGAATAGATTTGTTCTCCTGAACCCCGTTATGCCCAACTGAGTGTGAGAGAGTCCAAACTTCCGGCTCTCCAACGACAGATCAACTTGAGAATTTCGAGCAGTTTGGTTGGACTATTTGAAGTTCTGCGTGACTAAACAACCACTCGAGCAATTTCTTTATTGACACTACCGAGTAAAGAGCATGTAAAATATCGAAACAGCAACACTATCACTGGATCATGCAGCAAACTTTTCTTTACTCTTCGACCGCCGGAACTGGAGAAAGGACAAGGAAACTATTGATTTCGCGGGGAAGCCGTCGCAATGACAATGACATGCTATACCATTTAGATACTGTTCCAGTAAAACTACACGCACGCCAGAGCTAATTGGGTTTCGATTTACTGCCGGTTTGCTAAATTGCTTACAGGGGCCTTATTCGCAAGTTTCGTTTGACCATCTATTTTGAACTACAGCAATCTTTCAAAGTTGTTGAGATGTTAGGCGAAGAAACTTTTAAACCGTCTTGTTTGCATAGTCGTAAAAAGGCTTGAAAGTCGACAGGAGACCTCATTTGTTGTTCAGCAGGTACATTTGATAATCACATGTTCGTGGCGAGACACGAATGTTCCAGTAGCCCAGCTGCTATATATATACTGTATACGGGGAAAGTCAAGTTTTAGTGAAAGCCCTTTTATGACACACGCGTTTCCAGTACTTCGCCGAGTGTCTACAGAATCAATCAACATGGAAAACATTAACCTTTCTTCGCGGATGAGGTACCCTCGAATGCGACTCTCAGCACCAGAACCACGACCTCTTCACAGTTGTATTCTTCAGCAAACTCCAATAGCTCCATAACTTCAACTCGTAAAAGCAGTAGCTGTTTAATAAGCTCTCTTATCTTTTGGAAAAAACACTTGAAATACCCCCTCGGAAAACACAAGTCTTTATTCTCACAAACACTATTTAGACAGCGAAAGTCTTTTTAAACTAAAGATTCGCGCCCTTACAGGGTTCCATCTTAAAGCACTTAGGCTTTATTAACTAATGATGCCTAGTTCCACAAAAAGCACATTTGTTCCAATGAACAAAAATTCGGCGTCGGGTCATTCTTGTAGAGACAAACTTGTATGAACACAAACTTGTCGGGACAAATTTGTATTGCGACAAAGTTGTCATTGAACAAACTTGTACGGCGATAGACTTGTACGGAAGACCGGCTTGTAAGGGCGACAAAATTGTATGAGCTAAAGTTGTCGCGTGACATTCTTGCACGGGGTCAAACTTGTACCCCCAAACTTGTCTGAGCAGCTGAACTGGCTAACAGACCCTGGAGGTTAAAGTTCAGATACTAGGAGATCAAGTTCTGGTATCAAAACTGTATGAAAACCAACACACCCAGAATATGCTTGGGGAATATATGCTTCAAGACTATATACAGCTTCAAAAACTTCAACTTGTTAACTGTATGAATTGAAAATAATGAGTTGAAAAACATTTAGATGTTTATGGGATCTTCAAATTTATCTCCAGTCTTTAATTCCGAGCGGATTTTTCAAACCAAAAATCGTTTGGACTTGCAAACGTTATCTTTCCTTAGGTAGACAAATGATTTACATCATCTAGAAAACTGAGTTCCAGGGTCTGTCTTCCCCCTTCAAGCCAGTTTAAGCCGCTCAATTCGACCGAAACAAACTGTTTGTGAGCTAATACAACCCTCAGACCGGAATTTCTCAGTTTATTGATTCAGCTGTCAAGGTGATTTCAGTTACGTGAAAATCCCATACTTATATATGTCTAATGTCTAAGTACATGTATGTGTCACATCTCTGATGGAGGTGATGTGCATTTTATGCTCGTACATAACCCCATTTGTGACAGTGGGTGTTGGTTAAAGTTGTATAACAATTACACGTTCTATTCCCGGTACCAAAATCGATCAGTCGACGTGTTTTAAAAGCTTGCAAACTTGCATTAGCTCAGTCCAATTTCTCGCTTGAAAGGTATAGCTTGATCCAAAAATTTCTTGAACGTCACAAGCATAGTTTTTTGAATTGGGGGTAGAAATATCACTGACGCTCGAGTCGAGTGAAGTAAAACCGTGAGACACTCTCTAATTGATTGAATTCAACATGAAACTTGTAGCTGAACGCGTTTTGGGCATTTTTCCCCTCATTCCGAATGCAGCGGCTTCAAAATTGTCAAAATTCTGCCGCTTGGCAGTTGAAGTAAAAGGCAAACTATCGACGCTTGCCTCTACAACATTTGAAACTGCCGCTCACGTCAACCTTGAGCTGCTACGCATCTTCTCCAACTGTACCGGCGCGCCCTTCGCAGTCACCGATGAAGCGGTCTTTGTCGACGTGGCGCCTCAAAAGCGCCTCTTATGGACTCTCAGCCTTGGCGCTCTGCTGACCCGCGTGATTTTTATTGGCGGCGGCCTGATTCTGAGCTTGACTGTCGATCGCTACTGGGACGCAACAATTTTCCCGTTCAACGCCACGGTATTTATGGGCGCGTCACTCGGCTTCATTTGTGGCTACGTCGGTCTCACGCGGCAACAGCACAATTTTGCAACAACATGGACTTTGATACTGAAGTACAAGACTCAAGTCAAGTCGCCCAAGGAAATGATTTGGCTGCTGAGTGTATTCTTCCCGTTCGTTAACGGGTTTCCAGTAGCCTTGAGCCTGTTTCTTGCTCTGAAGCCGCAAATGGTCATTCAATTCCGTTTCGCCGTAACGTGGGCGCTGGAACAAGGCTTCCTGACTCCAGGACCGACTTATTGGGTGCTCGTCACCATCACGACCGTCGCCGACTTCTGGACAGCTAATCTCGTCATGATTAATATTCTGACGGTACTTCAGTTCCACATGCTCTTCTTGGAAACTTGGTCAAGTATCATGAATCAGCTGATTGACGGGTGAGACAATCTCACGTTTAAAAATTATTGATTCTTTTTGTCCGTTTGGCTGTGCTTTGTACATTAGCGTCTCTCGTGTAGTTCTATACAGGAAATCCCATTCTTCGGGCTTAACCACGTTTGCAGAACAATAGACGAATTCCTCGTCGCTCTCCGAATCTTCAATGTAAGCAGCGCAACAATCGTGTTCGCCACCAAAATCTTCTGCCTCTTCTGTGGCATCACAAGCCAATCTTCGCTGATTCTTCTGGACTTCTCTGACAATTTGCTTTTTCTCGGCGTGATGGCGTACTTGAGTAGCACTGGGCCTTTCATGTATCCGGCATTCTACCATCGGGCCCCAGCTGTCAGCGCGGGGCTTCAGAGGGTCAAATTGGAGCTGCTCACTGTGCGACAGTTCACCATGCAGGACGCCTCGTTCGGGCGACGACTTCGTGCTATCTCGCCCAAGGGTATCTGGGTCGGCAGCTTTCGGACCTACGAACGGGAGTCGGACCTTGTTTACATGGATTTCATAGCCAACCAGGTGGCTAGCTTGGTACTTATGTAGTTACCGTTTTGACGGATGGAATGGAGGATACGGTGGCAAGTGGCAATATTGTTGTTCTCTGATGTTTCACTCAGCTTTGGTGTCAACGGCTGTGGTATGTGGATCTGTTAGTATTTCGACTTTGTAGTTTGTTCAGAATTCGTTCTGCCAATAAAAAATTTATCAATAAATTGGAGATCCCGATATCGAGAGGAGGGCTGCAGTTGTCTGTGGTCTTTTAAACCGTCTTGTTTGCATAGTCGTAAAAAGGCCTGAAAGTCGACAGGAGACCTCATTTGATGTTCAGCAGGTACATTTGATAATCACATGTTCGTGGCGAAACACAAAGGTTCCAGTAGCCCAGCTGCTATACTGTATAAGTGAGGTGAAAGTCAAGTTATAGTAAACGTATTTTTATGACATGCAGAATCCTTGTTTACACTCCCACCAAAATATAACTTTTATTTCTCCGCATGGTTTGTTGACCAAGAGACGAACAAAGCTTGATACGTCCACTGACTGAGTTACTTATAGATTCTCCAACAATGACTAGACTAGTTGACTAAAAACGAACTCGTCATACTTATATAGTGCTAAGGTTAATTCTTTCCACCTAGGCAGGCTAGAAAGCTTGGGACCCGTGACTTATTACAAACTTTACGAAGCCCACAAGGTTCTTGTGAGAAACATCATTTAATAGCGTAAGGTCATATCTAATAGCAGTAATTGACCCAGATCTTCCAATGGCCCAATGTAGTGAAGGAAGAAAATATTAATAATAACATGATGGTCTCAGACCGGAAGTGCGGAAGCATCTTCTAGCTACTTAGCTAAAGCCCTCATAATACATATAAAAATAGTCGGATGACACAATGAAATGTTAACCGCACGATAAATAGCACCATAACTGTATAACGCACGAAATCGTGCTAAGGTTAATATATTCTAGAAGAAGGAATAGACACCACAGCATTATATTAGCACCTCAGTTACGCCTGTCAACTGTCAAGTACATGTAATTTCTATTCCAATTAATGCATAATTTTCAAACAATTGTTTTACAAAATTCAGTTTGAAAATTGATACCACCGAACATTAAACATTTTGAATTATATAACTATTGCCGAGCAAAAGAGCCGTACATCAAAAAAGCTACACACTTGTAGACTTCACACATAGTACCACATCTAAAAGTACACAAGAACCTAGTTTTTGATACCCAATTCACGGAACCCTGCAGATACGAGGCTTTCACAGGACAAAAATAGCGAATATGATGAAATGTCATTGATCAAAAGTGGTATGATCATCAGTACATCTGACCATAGAAGAGGATGTCTGTGGCAATTAAAAGCTAGAGCTAATGATATAAATTTATAACGATAAATATATATCCTCCCCGTCACCTTCGGTATCAAAATACACATGTGCTAAAACATTTCCACAAGTTTGGATAAACCTGGACTATAAAAGCGCTTGGCTAAAAACAGACTCGTTTCCAGAATCTAAAACTATTTCGAGCAAGGTAAGCTATAGAAATGCATTTACAAGTTTTGATTCTGAATATGCATCAACTCACAATAACATCGAAAAAGAATTTCATCCATGTACTATTTTTGCAGACGACGACGCACATGCCAGAATTCCAGTATGACCTAAGCCAGCCAGGTTTGGACCATACTTTTTTGTTCATCGACAGCAGCTATACATTATCGATCCAGCTCGAGACCAAAACGATTCGCGAATTTAAGCTTATCTGAAGAATTCGTAGCATCATCATCAAGATCAAAATCACCAAACACTTTTCTTCGTGTATCAACTCTTCATGCTTGGATCATGCCAGCGGAAATGATAAATGGCATAACAAGCTGATTGATGAATAATTTCATAAATCGTCTTTAAACTGAATCGACTTGAATGAGAGGAATGGAAGCGTCTTTAAGGTTGATGTGAATACTGTTGCGGCTGGTCACGGGGTTGTTGTTGGCTCCCTTGTGTTTGAATCCGAGGAATGAGGACCCCGAATGGTGGTGATCTGACGTCCGAAGTAGTTTTTTGGTCGAGTTGTTGCTACCATCACTATAGTTTTTTGAGTTGTTGGCGGCATGACACGTTTGAGCTCTTCGGAGGCCGGGACCGTTGCCATAGCTGTTGATATTGTTATCGGGCATCCGAACGGAGCCTCTGACAACGTTGTTCCTGGATGGAGACAAATCCATTCGTAATGATGCAGCCCTTGTAAGACTGTGTGTGACAACGAGAACCAAAAACGAACGATTGCCGACCACCAAGTAGGAGCGCAGCAGGAGAAGATACATATTTTGCCAATTCCCAATTAAGCGACATTCCATAGCAGACGACAGCATCCACATAGCAACAAAAAAAAAGTAACCAAAGAACCATTAAAATTTTGTGCAATCCAGCATGTCTTACCACCGATCCAATACACAACGACCCACAAGCACAAGAATTCCTAGCGGACTCTGATGCATTCCAAGCCTCAAACAAATGATTTCTCTAACTCTATTTGTCAACTTTCTTCTAATCATTCCATCCCCCGTAGCAGCAAGCAATCAAATGTGACGATGAGCCTAGTAGATTGATGATTCATCCAACTTACTGTCCAACTAGTTCCTTTTGTTATTTGGCGTTAGTTTATGTACAAGTGAGTGGGGAAGGCCAACATTTTTACAGGATTCGCAACATATCACAGGGGTTGCTACTACAAGGCGGCAACTAGACATTGGAGAAACATTTACCACAAAGTGTGTTCAAGTACCCGAAGACGACAGCAGCAACGACATTTGGGTTACAGAAATGACCCGGGCGCAAGCTTACGATTACGTGAGTGAATATGGTACATGTAGTCATCTAATTTAATGTAAGAGGATAATACTATGATGGTCCGTTTATGTACAAGTGTTCTTGTCCAAGGAGTTGAAAGTAATCCTAACATATTTTGCTGACCTTGGTTTTTATGACCAAAACTTTCGATGAAAGGCTGGACGTATATGTACAGATACTGGAAGGCTGACACTGAAAGTCTTTTACGGAAATAACGAGAAAGCAGCTGAGGCTTGTAAGCCAAGGGTCAAGATTACAAGGGGAGTAGACATGTTTACAACGGGTCATGCAAAAAGACACCATGTTTTTCACAATTTGCTCCCGCACACAACTATCAAGTGCCCTCATTCATGGCAAGTGCGTTACTTCTCCAGCCAACCTTTTTGTAGAAACCTTGGCCATTGTGGACTTGAATTGTGTTAGTGTGAATTAGTGAGCGGTGGTGTGCTTTTTTGTTAGCTGTTGTTGTAGTAGGACCATACCTGAAAGTAGTGTTCAAAGTATCGAGCTCGCAAGCGTTGGTCTGGTCTCCGAAACCATAATTGTTGGGCGATGATCCACGTCGAGACCAACATCTGAGGAAAGCGCAGAAATATTTACGATACTTGTCACTCAGAGCCGTGTATAGGAGGAAATTGCAGGCAGCGTTGAGACAGACTAGAAAGTTGAAGACGTTCCCGAGTACCCGCAATAGGAATCTCTCGCGTGGCGACTCTGCTAGCCGAACAGAAGTGTAAATCAACACTAATGCAGTAGGGACTTGACAGATCAAAAAGACTATAACGACGCCTATGAGCGTGATGGTGATGCGATTTTCTTGCCGCATCGTCTGCATCTGCCGGTTCGTCGCCGGTTGCTGGTTCTGAGTCATTTGTTTTCGCAAAATTCTTGAGCGTCGAACGGCCATGATGAGAATAAAATTCAAAATGGCCAGGATCACCACGGGGAGCAGAACAAAGAAAACGGATGAAAACCAGTGAAATATCATCCTGTACGTCTCATTCTGTCCGAACTCGCTGTCAGCCAATTTGTACACCTGCGACACATTCAACAGAACCTAAATCAGTGAGTGAACAGGAAGAAAAACGCTTGTTGAGTGTGCCCCCATACACCATATCTGTACAATTTGGTCGTTAAATAAGCGAAATGGCGTCATTTTAACGAAATTAGCAACTACACAGAGGAGAGCAGTAAATGAAACGGCGAAATAATGGATTCCACTTACCGTCTCATTAGTTGCAGAAGTCTCATGGACCAGCTTGTGCTCAAATGGCGTTGGCGATGTGACAGCGAAGCAGATAAAGTAAACGGCAATCGCCACCTTTATAGCTCGCTCTTCTGTACAAAGAACCTAAGGGAATTCAACAACAAGAAACGAATTAATTTCCTCTTGGAATTTGATACAATTCCAGTTTCGTGATAGTAAAGATACGGTCCTATTTTGACGTAAGCACTCAGTGAAACAAAGGTCGTAGTTTTCGCAACTATAAGCATTAACAGATAACCTGGACAACCGTGTCCAATGTTTACTTGGACTAATGCTTTCCTGTGTTTTTTAAATTTAATGTCCGCTAGAGGGCTGATTGAACCACGAAAAAAACTTTAAAAATATATGCATTCTAGTTTTGTGCATCTGATATAGGACAACACAATTTCTGCTTTATCCCTGTATAAACACATGCACTTTAAATGCATACTTATGGCGTGGGGTTTATATTTATCGCCGTAGTGGTGACTGACTGACTCAAAAAGGTTCTATTCTTCAAGCGCAGCAACGGCTCCTTGTACATATGACCTTGCCATATTATAAACACTAATCCTTTTGAGCTTTCTAAAATATTAGGAGCTTTAGACTGGCGAAAGCTCGGGAAAGCGACTGAAGTGTAACTCTCCGTACATAAAGTATAAGTTTTGGAATCTTCTCGTTATCCTCTACAAATATACATATTACGGCTGGTTTATTTCTGCGGCAAGATTTTAGAAACAATAACGGCCTATTGTCAATTCAAAACCCGAATCAGCCAGTCAGGCGAACATGGGACGGATATTAATACGAACATACGATCGTTGTAAACGGAAATGAAAACTCTTACCTTTCCCCTCATTGGATGACATACTGCAATGTAACGCTCTATTGTGAACGATACCGTCAGCCAAACGGATGTGGAACCTGGAAACAAAAAGTTGCGTCAGAAAAAGAACATTTCTAAAGCGCTTTTTACCCAAATATGCCCGTCAGCGGCAATCAAGTGGGAGGCATAACGTTCAGAAAATGCAAATTCCAAGGAATTTTTGCAAAAGTTGAGCACAAGTTACGTAATGAAGCAAGATACCGAGATGAGCGTTACAGGTTTCAAAATGAGACTGGAGAACTAAATTGGTTCTTAAATTGCACATACTTGTCGCGCATAATTTCTCTTCATATACATCACAGCTTGATGGGGAACCTTAATTATACGGCGCAGTGCTTAAAGTACTAACTAAATCAGCAGACGTGGTGATGTGCTTACGCAGTCAAAGTTTTTGGACGGAAGACTTTTTCAAGAAATTTATTATGGGGTTTTAATTTGAACCTATTACTATTTTTGTACATCCTGGTTTGTGTTTGATGAAATACGAATAAAATTAAACTGAAAGTTCATGAGGTGGGAGTTATAGATTTTTCTGCAGTTAAGCGATCTTCAGTTTTTAATACCAACAGGATGTCGGATATCAAAAAAGTTGGCAGCGTCTAGTAACAGTATGGCAAATGTAACAGCTCAGAGATATCACAAATTAGGATTTAGAGTAATCGTGTGTGTTATCAAAGTCGAGTAGCTAGAAACATAAACTTTTTGGACAAGTTGAGGGTTTTCTTCTCTGATTTCTGCTGAAGATTCAGTCTTGCATGTCTATAAATACATATGACATACGAAAGAGCTGAACGGTGGTAAAATTTTAGCACTGCCCTACAAGATGATCGCTAACACATTTATTTCTGCTTTCTGTTACTTAAGCAACATGTATCGAAATATAAACAGCTGGAGCAGGAGCAAAATGACACACGACAACGGCAGAAAATCAAAGTCACTGGCATCTGTTATGTAACTATCCTTTGACACCGTCTTTGAATGACTTTGAAGGATGGCGTAACGAAGGCCCATGGAAGATAACAGAATCTCACGGAAACCGGCCACCGCTGGTGTGGGTCTGACGACCTGCAGATATTCTTGAAGGTGTTTGCAGTTCTCTTGGTGAATTGTACCAAGCGAGCCATGGGAACTATGCCATTATATAATTGGGACACGAAATTCCGGAGAAGCAGGTAATTCATCACTGGAAGCTTTGTAACGTCGTTGTTCAAGGTACTGCATAGGAAAATTGGCTGTTATTTCCTGTTTCTGACGTGTTTAATTTCAGGACAGCGAGATTTGGGCGGGTAGCATACTGACAGGAGTTGAAAAAAGATCTATGTACGACGACTTTGTAACTTTGTGAGTATGCATAGGTGTTTGGTGTTTTGGTATGGGCGGAATAGGACAACATTGTATTGTTTGCCCCAAACGTTATTTGTCGTGTGTGAGCACTACCGTGTAGAAAGTATTCGCTAGGAGTTGGACAGGTTAAGGCGAATTCACAAAGTAATAATAAATGGGACGACAAAACCCACGAGACGCTAGCCATTAGTCAATCGCTACATAAAGAGCATCGATATGGCTCTATGGACGTGGAAATGACACCATGGAAGCGGATCGGACCCAAATTCAATTCCCTTTCAGTGAATTCCCAATTGTTGGCTGAAATATTTGTCTGGAACTGTTTTGGTCCTTTTTAAATCAGCAGTCTGAATAGATTGATACCATGCTGCGCTGCGATTTCCTTCAACACGCTATTTTTTGCAGAAATTCAAACCGTAAGTTGTTGGCTTCGCTTCATCGCAAGAGTACAAACGCAAAATCCTAATACCCATATATTTCATATATGCAGACCTGTGAATTCGTTGCTAGCAATTCGGTATTCAATCAATGTAACTGCAAGGCAAATTATCCCAGTCGAACCTGGTGTCGAATGTAAAAAAGCCCGGCGACCGGGCATAACGAATATTTTAGACGGAAATGAGTGCTGTATATGCCAGCCACGTAATGTTAATAGTTCCAATGGCGTCCCACAAACCTCGTCAAAACGAATTCACGGCATCAATAGAGGAAATTAAATAATTTTTCTTTTACATTGCCACCCGTTGCACGGCAGTTCCGCCTCCCACCACTTTCACTCGGAACCACTTATCGAAGCATTGCGTTTCTTTCCTTTCCGCAACCCTTTAACGCAAATGTAATTTTAACAGCTACCGATTAGAAGATAGCACATGTTTGCGTAGTACAAATTATCGGTAAGTAAACGGTTCAACTGCAGATGAGGCAAACTTGAATAAATTACGTCGAAATTTTCACCTTCAACCAACGCATACGTAAATGTTCTACTTTTACCCACATGATATGATGAAATTTTCATTCCATGTTTATTTTAATGCAAAAACTAATTTACAAGGCTGGGATCAATCAGCTGTGGTAGGATATTCCGTTGCAAATAATTCAGGCGAACAGTTTGTTTATGCTGAGTGCTGTCGGTATAATAATGACAAGAAGAGGAAATCGGTGTCTGGGTTTGGTTGGTGTTCGGAAATCCCGGTGAAATAAAAGCTGTGAGGAAAGAGAAAATTAAGTTCGCTTTTCTTGTATGCATTTTATTCCCGTCTCGTGCAAATCATACGCATGTTAGCTCTTTCTCTGTGGATTCCGTCAAAACACTTTCTTTTATCAAGCCAGCAGTCAACAAGCCTTATGAATGGCGTCGCCGTTCGCTCATATCCATGACCGGATATGAAAGGCGCTGACTTCTTGATATTTTCCCAAGCCTTGTCTCTATCGATGATGGAAATACGTCAGCACCAAAGAAAAGTCTTCCAGAGGAGCGACAAACCGGCCTAAAGCGTTTGGCTTAGTCCATGACGGCAATATTCGCGATCGACGACATAAGAACTAAGTAAATGCACCCTCGCTCTCAGACACTTTCAAAAAATAAGAACCAGCGCTATCAAGACCAGCTCAGTGGTAGTTTAAGAGGATTTCTTCGTATCTGTGCTGCAAGTCCGTTATGATAGATGAAATTCAGCTATTTTTGTAACATTATACGGTTACATCAACTACTAGCTGGACAAAACTGTCATTCATAAACAAAGCGCATCCGGCAACAAAGTTTTAGGACAATATTCCGACCATTCTTTTGTCATTTATAGCCTAAAAAATGTCGGGTGAATCAGAAATTCTTTTAGCAGAAATGGGAAAGTTGTCTTAATTACAAGCTTGAGAGTTACGAAAGCATAAAGTCGAGCTGGAACTAACCCAGAAAAACAAACTCTTTTCTCTGCAAATTCTGGCTTCTGCAATGTTGTAAGTTAGTTCGAAAAATTGTCTCTTGGCGGTTATTGGAAACCCTGTTCTTGAATTGCTTTTATATTTCAATGCAACCAAAACTGCAATAAACGTAGAGGTCCAAGGTCAAGACTATAATATTCGTCCAGTGGGCTCCGCTTCTTTCAAAACTTTGCTGGCATCTAACAACGGGTTAGTATGTTGATTACAAACAATGCTATTACGGAGCTAATCCCAGCGGTATTGTGGGTTCGAACGTTGATAGCATACTTGATTGAGTCTTTGTTCTCGTTTATAATACGCTCTCCAGGAGAGAAATGCTGCCCGCGCGCGGTATCTCTACCACTACTATGACCATAAAACGTTCCCAGCACTTTTGTGTATACAATGCTTGTTTCTATTGATTCTGCTGTAACAGCATAATAAAAATTCAGTCTATTTGCCTCTGATGAGCGGTATTCTTGGAACTTTGTTTATACGTGTAAAAGAAGGAATCTGCAAAGGAAGCAGCAGGAGCTGTTCACAAAGAAACAAAACGCAGCCTTGAATCAAAATCAAAGAAAACTTAGTCGGTAAGCAAAACAGACTTGAAAAACACGGAATCAACTTACTTGCAGCATCTGTAAGCCAGAGACCAACAGGCCTGTAGGACCAGTAGAGGTAAGAGTAATTAAATACCGGATAGTGGGCGAACGACATGGAAAAAGAGAAGAGAAGAAATAGAAGATCCGAAACTGCTAGAGCGCACAGATACCTGCAAATATTCAAAGAATTCCGTGTTAGTTAAAATTCATTCGGCCAATCGTGAATCAGACATTCGCAAAACATGAGTAGTACCACGCGGGATAGGCAACGCAGCGCGGGTCTAGTGTCAATATAGTCTTCACGTGTAAACAACTGGGAGCGACAACAAAGCAAGTATCTTTCGAGACGAACAAAAGTACAAAGAAACTGTTTACGGACAAAAGTCTTAGGTACGCCTTTTCCGGGAACGCTTCAGCCGTTCGTAAATACGAAAATAAAAATTTCAAGTAGTGAACTCTATAATAATTTAAATCAATGATGGCACTCGTGCGTGAGCCGTTTGCCGAAGACCATATGATTGAGTCTAAAAGTATTCGTTTGGAAACTGTATAAAGTTTGTTGAAGGAGACCAACGAAAAGGAAAGAGGTGAGAAAATGCATTAAGGGAACTTGGAAAGTGGGCGAGCATAATAAATTCAGGTACATCAAAGCCAACGAGCAGTGCAGAAACTTTCCGGATTCGCCGGTTCATTCACAATCTTATCGGATTTATCAAAGACTCCGCCACGGCATGTATCTGTGTTTCTAGTTTCTTCGTTAAGGCTGGAATCAAAAATAGAATGCATATGCTCAACAATTCTAGAATGATAGTGTTCTTTCTTGGAATACGACATGAAAATGTGACTTTTATATTTTCAAAAAACCCTTGTTCTGTCTGATCCCGAAAAGTTGTGGGTTCATGTAGGTAAGAACTCGTGGCAGTGTTTCCAAGACCCCGATTATGACTACATGCAAAAATATATCTCTTTTATGGGATTCGCATGCAATGCAACCATACGTCATTCCCGGTCATATGCACGCATTTATGTTTACAGCAGCTCTATTGGGGCTGAAAAGTTGGTTGAATTATAAATTTTGGTGCCTTTCTAAACCTGAATTCTGAGTGTAGGTTAACCACCGTAAAAGATGTTTGCGTGTGGGTTTGCTTACTGTGTCTGCATTAAGGCACGAAAATTTATCTTTGAGCAATAAACATTTTGTGTGTCAATCCCGTGGTGGTGAAAGCATCACGCAGAAGAGCTAACAAATGATAAAATGAAGTACACAAGTTTCTAAAACTTTCACCCGGCTATCATCGTCATCTCAGCGACTCTTGGTCTTTGCCTAATCAAATTTTGTTGCGTGCAATGTAAAGGATCACCGGCAACGAACAATTTATGCCCGTAGTGAATAGAGGGTTTGTCCAACGTTAATTTATTATTTGCCACTACTGGTTTTGGTAGCACGCATACCGCATGTATCTCAATGTCAGTTGGACCAGCCAAGTGTGGAACAGAAATTACTTTTTCCGGAGAAAGAAATTGTGCAACGTGTAAACATGGGAGCATGCAGTTTCAGCCACGATTCAAGTCGGCGAAACAAATTTCCAATTCCTCTAAACTTGTACATAACGATTTCATCATATTCTGCATCTACACGTAAAGAAAATCAAAAACTTTATACTTCGTTCCAGACGTTCTACCGGATCTCGGATTGGCCCGACTGACAAGTTGGACAAATAGAAAAGGAATTTTTCATATTGCGCGCTCCATTTCGCAATTGTTTGCCTGGTTCCAAATTTGTGCGGGTTGAATAAATATATTGTGACTGTTATTTGCCAATGACGCCAATGGCAATCTACTTCCAGACTGCAAGGTGTTCGCCGGAAAGCATGGATATCAGAGCATACAGTGCGCCTCATGCTCTCAGATTGTATTCCATGTCCAATAAATTATTTCGATGCTTTCTGTATTATTTGTCTGTGGTGGTGGTAAAAACCAGAAGAATTTTTTTGGAAAGCTTCTGGCTTTTATAATACTCACAATGTCAGTAAAGTACATACTCATTTCTCGTCTTGATTGGGCCGAGCAATAATACTGGCTCCAAAGCAGACGTCGGTGCTGGTGCTGATTCCCGGAACATGAGTTTTACACGTCGCCATAAAATCGATTATTGCAATATTACACAGTACATAAATCCCCTATGGCGTTGTGGTTTATGGTTGTTATGTTATTAATATTATTGCTCAACTATTTTCCCTTCAGGCAGCCGATGTTTATTTGTGGAGGTGCAAATTCAATTGAGCCAATGTGTGGGCATTGAAGGTTCAAAAGTCGACAAAGAATATCAAAACGATAAAAACGCCTTTATTCTACAATTTGATCACACAGAAACTTGTGGCTTCGCAGACTCAAACTGCATTCGCAAGACAATTTGTTTGGTTATAAACCTTTATGACTCACACGAGAACAATTCTCGTAACCAAATGGCTGGAAAAAAACTTCTCGCAGCAGAACACCTGGTAACTATGGATCTGCAAATGATATTTACTTTCGTTGTGAAACAAACGTTTTCTGCTTTCTTGGAAAACGGTTCCTTTCTACTACCCGAAACGGTATTATCTACGTTCACCCAGTCCGTCTTGTTTAGAATATTGACACCGACTGAATCTGGAACTGAATCTGCAACTGAATCGTAAAAAAGAAAATCCTTCATGATGAATGGAAGCTGAAAATGGCGCCCCTGCGGTAAAAAGAGCCTTTTCGGATTCTTTTGAATAATTTGCTTCTTGGGATTTCTTTCCCGTTGCGTAAAATGCTGGTTCCTTTGCAACACTTTACTCCGCACAATGATAGTAAAATTATATTTTGCTGGTGTAAATCCGGTGGTAGACGTTAGCTCAATATGTCAACTGGATGGCATGTCAACCTCGCTTTTCGTTTGAGAAAATCCCTTGCCTCGCTATTGTCTGTGCTGTCGTCTACTCTGAAAACTGGATAAAGGTGAAAGTACAGCACACCTTTGAAATGGAGCTCATGTGAGGCAATTTGAGGAATTCCCGTGCGTTATCAAATTCACTGAGCTATTTTGTTAGGATATACTGGGTTTCCTGATGCACAAAAGATCTGACAAAATGTGGTAGCGGGTTAAACCGCGAAGCACGATTAAGGTTTAAAGCAAGCTCCATGTTTAGACAGGCCTTAATAGCTAAATAGGTTTTGTGGTTTGCCACATATTTAGGAAGCAGAGTAATACAGAGCAGTTTTGTATGCAATACGGGCTACAGCGGTCCCGATAACAACTGGGCAATTTGCCGGGAACTCATCAAATTTCTCATCACATTTATCATGAGAGATTCGGCTATTTATTATTTGACGCTGTTGTGAAAGCTGGGTTATGGAGATTATGAAGGATGCGCATATTTATTTGATGAGACTAGTGAGTTTCCAACTAATCCTATCCGCCTTCTTTTTCCCAATGGGGAATTCTGGGTATGACGAAAAATTTGAAAAAATCTCGTGACAGACAATCTTTCAATGCCATAACATTTTCCCCTCCAAGCCGAGCACTAACTGAATATGTTGAGAGGTGTGCATGCAGGGGAGTGGAGGCAGCCCGTCACTTTAAACATTGGCAAGAATATTTTCCACAACAACCTTGGCCTTCCACTATGCTCGAGACTTGGAACTTTCTAGTTGATATCTATCGCTCCAGTCAGGTTTGATATCCGTTGCATAATGTTATGATAAAGCCAGGATCAAGAAACATATGATTCGCACATTCTCATAGTCATCACCGGCAACATACATCTCGCTTTTGATAGAATCAAGCAAACTATATACCATGTTTACGTTAAAAGATCCACGAGCGTTACATCTTTCAAAATGTAACCTGAGCCGCCGGAGCCATGTCTTCCTGTATATGTAGATTTTTGAACTGCATAAGGCTGAAATTGAGGGGGAATATTCATGGAGATATAACAGTAAAATGTGATGTACATTGATAAGAATGGCGGCAATTGTCTATGTTGGGCTGTAGAAAATCAAGAGACAAGTTCACTACTGTGGTTTAATGGCCATTTTAGCAGCTCTTAGAGTGGTAAAAATCCTGCATTCCTCACAATATGCTGGATAACACTTTTTAGCCAGACCGACTACGCCATTGGGTCAGAATGACGGTAATGGTGGGGGCGGTACGTACGTGCGAGCGCGTTACCTTTGCGGAAATGTGTTGGCGGCAGGTTTACGAGCATCCCTGAGCTTATTCTCCAGTGAGTTATATTCATGTAAAAAGAATAGGAATAATTGGACATGTGCGTGTAAGACATGGAGGAAGCTGCCGAGTTGGTCTTTATATTTACACTTACAAAACCAAAATCAGTAAAAATCCGGCAGAGAATTTTCAAAAAACCTTTTGCGAAAATTAGGTGTCTGCGCATTCCGTAAAAACTGCTAGATGAAATGAAATGTGTCCGGCAGAAACTTGAGCCATATGCCAGCAGAAAGATGATGGCTCCCTTGGCGTTTGTATTTCTTCTGTCATGACTTGTTCACCTGTTGTTTCTCTTACGTAAAATCATAAAAAGCCCTGCTATAAATAGGACACTGCCGTCGTTTTCTACACCAGATTCTCTGCCACTCTTATTCGCTGTATCAAGGGCGGTGAAGAAAAACAGAAGCACGTGAAACTCCAACCGAGGTCAGGGCAACAGATAATCTGACGCATTTTGACTTGCTTGGAACCAAGTATCACTGTGCTGTGAATCGCCAGTTTGTATATAAATGTTTGCGCAAGAAAAGACCGTGAAAACCGATTGTTTTTGTTGATAAACTGGTTAGTGTATTTGCAAACGTGAAAATGTGTTAAAGAACCGTTAAATGCGCCCTCTGGTCTTTTACATACTTTTGCTGTTCTGCTGGGTGATAAATGGGTCTAACGTTTTCGGCTTGTCTCTTAAACAGCGGGATAATTATTTCTAGAAGGCTCGCAGCTTTAGTAAAGCACAAGGCTTGACACTGTGACATATGACAAAGAAATATTTTCCTTTCTTTCTCCTCAAGAACAAACAGCGTATTTGTTTTAAACGATGTCTTTTGCAACCCGAAGAGTAAATTGAGTAAAAACAGAGGCTAAAAGAACAGTCATTTTCGTAAAGCGTCTCCCTCTGATGTACCATAATGATGCTCTTTGGCAAACGGTATTGCCCTATAATTTTTCAAATGTTCGTTTCAATTCACGAGAGAAAAGTGAGCACGTCTCGTCTCAATCATTATACGCTGCTGGGCCTTCACACAAGCCACTGTTATAAAGATAAAGTAAGTGTATGCCTATATGGAGGCCATCAGTATGAAAGTTTGGTGTATTGGCCACTTTTTCACAAATATCAGCGGTTCTTTCTTTTTAAAATGGGCTTTCACCACCGCACTACACAACATGTATGCAAAGCTTTAAGCGGTGAAAACTTTGTGGTCGGACAGAAGCTGGAGGCTAAAATATGAAAGCGGTATGAGAAACCATTTCCGCAGAGATGGTGACGCGGATAGCCTCGGTAAAGTTTCTACACGACTACATCAAGTACATATATACATAAGATACCCTAGTGTACATAAAGAATTTGCAGAATGTATTAAGTGCAAAAACTGAGACGTGACAGTATTTGACACGGTGGTCTTCGAACATGGACGAATGACGGTTCCAAATTCACACGTTGCGACAGCGTGTAGTAAAGATTGTCAACATGAGGCGAAAGATCCCAGATATGGCATGTGGAACATTATCAAACCACCTGACGGAAAGCGTATTACTCGTCATTCGCTGCCTCTTGTCATTACGTTGTTAAACGTAAATTTAACCAGTGTATATATATAAGCTTTCAATTTATAAATTACTGAAAGGAGGCATTGTTTACACAGAGGCCATAGGACTATGGATGACAGGAGAAAGTTTTGTGTATTTTTCACTGGGCAAACACACGCGTACGTTAAAAGACGACAAAAACCATTGACTTACACGTTGGTCGAGGACCTCATAGGCCTCCGAGTGAGGATGTAAATGGTGACAAGGTTGCCCATTACGCCAACCATAACGACGATGGGCACAAGGACTCGCTGGAACCAGAATCTGGTCGAGTCCAGGAAACTTTCTTCCCAAGTGGAGTTCGTCGAGTTTTTGTATTGTTGGAGATCGTTGAATGTGCTGGAATTGGCCTCATCCGCTGTGAGGTAGAGCGCCGAGAAATTGTTTTCGTCACCGGCAATGCCGTACCAATCTGAATCGTTCCAGTTCATTTTGTCTAAAGTATTTAAAAAGGTTCACCAAGAATACAATGCGAGTTCGTAAATAATGTTTAGCCAGTGGCTAAACTTTGCCAATTGACGCCACCCCTACTGACGTCCGTCGGTGATTGGGATGATTCACATGATGGGCAACTGAGCATTTCCCTTTTCAGCTTTATGGTGCGCAAAGTCGCACACAATTGGCATCATTGTCAAATCTTCAAATGTTTTCCAATCTCCGTCCTCTTATCTTCTGCTTCAGATGGGAAGTATGCTTCTCCAGGTGTATAGGTTCTTCACCGGACACATACACGTAACTAGCTGAATACGCACATTTGATCCAGTTGGCAAGAAAAGAAGTAGTCTTGATTTGAACCATGCACCAGCCGGTCGAAGCAAAAGAAATTCAGCCCAGACACGCACGTTTATATGGGTATGTGTAACTTCCGCTGAAAGTATCTGTTTGTAATCCAGCCCGTTGGTTAAAAGTTTGGTTCTCGTTTTGATCAAGCTTCCTGGGACAAGTCAGTAAGTAACCCGGAAAGTTACGTAAACGTAGCACTTGAAGATCCAAGAAAGTTTATAAAAGGGAAGAAGACAGGGAAATTTATATTCTCCGTACTCACTCGTGTAACAAACAGTACATAGGAGTTTAGCGACACAATAGAATTAATGATTTCACAAGCTGACGTTTCCCACTTGGGTTGAGGGTCACACCAGGCCTTCCGTCCGGTTTCGTTGGTACTCTTTAGCCACCAACCTGTTATATAAGTATAGTAGAGTTGATGATGTTATATCTACTGTATATCCCACAGTGTGCATGTGTAGCAAATGGCCTCTTGACTTTTCCCAGCCGGAATTTCGAGATGAGCCCAAAGAGCCACTGTAATCAAGTCAACGTTGGCGGTGTTGCTGTTAGAAACTTTTCGGTTCTTGTGATAATAACAAATGAATAAAGTTGGGTGCACCATATGATTTCTGGTGCGGATCAGCGATCAGACGACACCTCATAAGTGTTTGTTGTTGTGTTAATGTTCATTTGTTTCCTTTAGCCTTCACGTCAATCGGGCCGTGATCTAGCATTGCATCAATCTTTGCCAAAACGAATTAAATCACGATGGCACTCTCATCCGTTAATGTCGCTCCTGGTTGGAATTTCGATGCCTCTTCAGCTCAGTCAGAAGCGTCGTCGCTCGGTCACATTTTATTATCCCCGACGCATACGTAATTCTTCTTCATTCACCAGAGTAGAAGCCCCAAGCCTAAATCTGTTTCCACTAGGACCTGTAATCAAAGACGATAGAAAATTAATAAACATTTCCGCAAATTATAGAGTCTTGCATTTCATCTGAAGCCACACAATCTGATAGGCGTAACGATACGAGTGTGCTACATTTTATCACAACCTGCAAGATCTATCTCTTTGATATCAAACAAAACCAAGTACACAACGTGTATATATTCATATGAAACTCCTTCAAGTATAAGTCAACAGGTGCTCAGTTGGCTGTTAACGACTTTAAGTTTGCATGCATTCAAACCGCTTTTGTCGTCTACTTGACTTTCACACTTGAGAATTTCTCCGACAGGAAACTGGCTCCAGGGGCTGCTTAAATTGTAGCCATTCATGCATATACATGTACCACTCCTTCTATCTTTTTGTCGTCATGTGCAAACTTTCGTTTTGGCTTCTTTTACCCAGTGAACTTGATTAAGGTGATAATGAGGCGCCGAAAATTAGTTCCTGTGCGTAACTTTTTCTTGAAATGAGTTCTTAAATGCTGCCGCCGAAGTTTCTGTGTATATAGTTTGAGAGGTGACACAACGTCCTGAAACATACATGTACGGCACTCACTACGCTGGACGGGCAATAAGTTGGCCATGGCTACTTTGTACATGCCGATTGTGTGTATACTTACCAAGTACGTAGAAGGTGTGAGAAGGTCCAAATACTTTAGCGGTTTCTACGAGTCAAAGAACATACAACATCTAAAGTTACACAGACGTGAATGCTGTGTCAGTCTTTCGGCCTTTGTTGCATGTGTGTGACCCTGCTAACATCGAGATGGCTTTCGGGAAACACCAAAAATCGCTTTGAAGATGCACGTATATAAAAAACGTATCGGTCAAAATGGCTAGCGAGATAACACGTCGGTTTTGCTCGAATTCGCAAACCACTGGATATAACAAAAACAGTGGATTCCCCATACGAAATTTTCAGTGCATTAATTCTCTGAATATTTTATGTGTAAATGTTTATAACAGGGTATTATAATGAGAAAGGTTAGTAGGGTGCTAGATTTTGTCGCTTGAAAGAACCAGATGTATATAATATCCAAGCGGCTCAGCAGCAAGAAAGCAGCGAAAGCTGGATAAAAAAAATTATGTGTGAAGCCAAATGTGCAACTTTTCTGCAGAATTCTACCAAAAAATCTTATAAAGGGTGAGGCATTTTGAGAAATGTATATATTGGAGATTGGTAGCAGAGCGTGTACAAATTTCTCTCGAGCCAATTTTATATCATGGAAGAAACAGTTTTTATCAAAAGCGTAAAAGACGCGCTGCAAAGAAAATGAAGTAGGATTTGGCTGTGTAAATAATATAATACAGGGTATTACCTAACGGGGAATTTCTCCCATGGCTGGGGGGAAAAATTCCAAGCTCCTGCCGCAAGATTGTTCTGTGCATTGATCCCCGTAAGTGAGGAAACTGAATACAGGCTCGAGAAAGTAAATTAACATTGGTTCTTTTGTGGATTCCACTACCTGTACCAGGAATTCCGCAAGCCATAGCCTAGCTCCTACAACTTTGCTTCATTTGTAAGGCTAATCAAGTTTTGAGGAGGACAAAAGTGGGTCTAAAACGTATTCAAAGAAACCTACAGCAACTCCACAGAAACAACAGATTGGAATGGAATCAACTCGACTGGCGAGATTTTGGGTTTTCAGCGTAGATTTTCCATTTCTCCAGCGTAACCTACTCCTCCAAGAGCTGTAATTGGATCACTTTGACAACTACAAAGACATGCATCGGTAATCTCGAGCGTGAAACAACAATAGGACGAAAAGTGGGCATGCCACACATTTCCATGGAGCTGTAAAGCAGTTCACGGGTAAATTGGCAACGGGTGTATGTAAGTGATGAATGATATGCTAGAAAATTTCATTTGCATGTAATTTGCCATGGTGGAGTTTTTACCATTTGACGAAAGTATATAGATGGTATTGCTAAACACGCTTTCTCGGTTGTCTCCGCACGTGCAGAATTTCATTTGATTAGCTTCAAAAAGGAGTCAACTTCGTGGAATTCAACTCGGCAAAATTGATGAAGACAACCTGTCTCAAAAGTGATTTAGCGTAGGAATAACTAACATCAGCAAGACACTTTTATAGCACCACCTACTTTGGATGTCGACAAATGTTTTCTGCCTCCGCAAGCATATTTTTACAAGAGTAACTATGCAATCGGAAATTCCAACCCTTCCACGTAATTAACTGGCCAAAATAATTTAAAGTCAACAGGGCTATTTAGAGCGGGGTCGAGATAGCATTAGTACCGGTGGAGTTTATGAGTGTTCAATTTTAATGACCAGTGCGTATACATAGCTCGAAATATTTTGCTACTATGTTAGTATTGAATGGAACTTTAAATTAAAATTTGCTTCGCTAGATTATTATGGAAAAAGGTAGTCCATTTGGAGGAGCAATCGCCGATTTCTCGTTTAAGAAGGCAACGTGTGTGTACTATGATGTGTATGTAAAACCATGTATTTTCCGGCTCAATAACCATGAGCAAACGTTGTTGTCTAAGGTAATGGTATTGATATCGATTTTCATTTCTTTGCAGAAGCAATATTTGGGTTTCTTTCGAACTCTCTACCGAAGGACGGAACGAACAACGAAGAAAGGTAACCAAGTGTGAGGGCTGTATCGAGGTTTACGGATTTAAAGCCCGTAGTTTTTTACTGTTGAGGCGGTGATAGGAACGTCACGGTTTTTTGCCGCCGTATGAAACCCTATATCGCTGTGAAAGAATTACTGGAGAGGCAAGTGGAGGAATGTATATAAGGAAAATCCACTCAAATCCGTTCTCCAATAAAGCTTAGAATGGAATCAAGAGCAAAAAGATTCAGTAACGAGATATGGATGATGAGCTTTGTGATAAAGACTTTACCGCGGAGCTAACTTCTCACGATGGGAATGTTCTTCAACCTGCTCAAGCTAATGGAAAGTCGGGTGGCGTTGCCAAATAACTTTCTGCAATGCATAAAGTGAGCTGAATTCAAGACAAAGACGAAGTGGACAGTCGGCGAATGTTGTGAAAAATGTCTTCTTATTTTAGAACAGAGGTCCAATGAAAACTTTGTGAATTCACTTCCGTTACTGCTTCCTCACTCCATCATATTTTTGCATGGGGAAGATAGCTTGCCAAAAAAATAAAACGAGAAGGTGGCCATGGAGCGCGTAATAGATTCATTCAAGTTCCTCCAAGCGCTATTAAATGGGATAGAAATGACCTTGCACACTCAAATTATACGCAAAAGCGAGTATCCGCGATAAAATCTCTGATAGCCTGAAAATTGGTCCATCCTGGAACGACGGTTCTCTTGGCAGCTCATTGTCATGATATAGTTGCCTGTGAAGTTGAAACACAAATTGTGCATATTACCGGCATGTATTACGAGTAACATGACCCCAGAATTGATCAAGTCAGCGGTCCTGCCTGGAAATGGTGCAGGGGATAATAGGGATGTGTGTGGTTCCAAAACGATTCGTACAAACCACTTTCTCCAGGATATCTTCAATACTGATATATAATCAGAAGCTTGGTGAATTGTGCTCCGAGTCCCAAGTAACCAGCTTATATGCTCTAATCAGAGTGATTAAAAGGTCGTAGTGTGGTAGTTTTGATATGCTCTTGTCGTTCGGTGTAAGTACAAAACCCCAAAGTCAATGAATAAAAATGCCCTTCGGATTCGAGGGCAAAATCAGGTAAACCGAAAAGATCTTGCGTTTCAGTAGGTTGACTCAATACCGCTTTGACTTGATTGAACTCGAATCGAATTTACCCGTTCGAGTGATTGCAGGAAAAGATACGTGTTAGGCTATTAAGATTGCAAAAGCGTCTAGAGAGGCTCCAGAACGAGACTGAAATTCCAATGTGTTAGACCTTTATTTACCCACTGGTCCAACAATTTTCTTGTTGCTCATTCTTTTGAACTCCAGTCGTCACGTTTTTCTGTGTAAAACAAGGAATGTAACAAAGTGCTTACATTAAGCGACAACAAGGTTTACTTTTTGTCACTTAAATTCCGAAACTTTGAGTCATTTCTATCTCCTAAACTTTTTAAGAAAACAAACAGACATGTATTGTTAATGGTGACCAAAACTGACCAAACTCACTTATTTTGGCTGCTTTGGGTCCAAAAACGTGATTTCGTATGCAGTTTGCAACCATTCTATGTGCCTCTAAATTATACACGTACTTAGAAGTGGTTCAAACGTATGCCGTAAGTGGTCACCCTGGCTAGCACGTTCGTATCCTTCGCCACACGGAGAAGAAGTATTAGATTCGAGTAATCATCACAAAATATTCAACTTTTCACTGAATAGGGTTTCCCCCTTGGAAATTCCTAATGATTTAAGTTGTCTCAAAAAATTCCAGCTGCTGGTTCATCTTTGCTGTTGTCACTAATCTTGAGACCGTCAAACAAGACGAAAACTTCAAAGTTCAAATTCTCTAAGAAAGTTCCAAAAATCTCAGGCTGCTGGTTCAAGAATTTTGTTCCTGTTGAATTTGCTATGCTAAAGACCAGCAAACCAAAGCATAGAAAGCATCAAAGTTTGTTTTTCTATAGAAAGAATGTACGACAGGTTGTTGAAAAGAAGTAATGTGATTTTTGGAGTTTAAAATTCTAAGGATTGTCTTGTCCTTACTGAATTTTACGTGTGAAAGTCAATATTAGACTGTTTTAATTTTGAGTGAATTTGGCAACTATAAACACGCATATTGAATATGAGTTCGAAATTTCCAAGAGGAAGCCCCGACTGCGTACGTATGAATGTAAACCACTAGGTGAATTTAACGCGATGCGATATTATATAGTACCAGTGTCTGATGTAAGAAAAAACTATCCTTTTGGAATCTGGCTGGCCAAAGTAATTGGCTATTTTCTGGACCCGGTATCTATATATTCATGCAAATCGAGACCTTGCCAAACAAAAAGCCGACAGCATGTAAGTTTTGTTTCGTTTCGGCAAGATCAGACCTTTGCGAGGGCCCGCTGAAGAATGCCTTGTCGGCAAAGAAACAATCGGTTGGCGAAGGAGATGTGTTGGAGAAAGTTTATGCCCCTTTGTTCCTCTGAGTTTCGTATCAGCAGGAACTGGTTGAATACAGAAGCATTAATCATTTCTCTTCCTCGCACAAGTGCCAGGAAGCGATATGAAAGTGGGAAAAGCGTGGTTCGTATACGTACTAGCCGTAATTAGACCAAGAGTGATGGAGACTGAGTTTACGTGAAATTGTCTGTTGCGGTATCCCTAGATCAAATATTTTATTACTGGATGGTAATAATATAATGTAGCAAACTGCAGTATAGGGTAATTTATATGGGGCATGATAATATTTGGCCTTGAAGTGCATCCAAGAGCCAAAATTACTTTGATGCCGACGCTCACAGCATATCTAGTAGTTTGTAAAATTAATTTGCTACAAACAAGAAGGTTGGGCTACAAGCTACATATTCAAAATTTGAATGTCCGTGAGTATACATTGTCCGAGATATTACCTCTTCAGAGATTTACAGCCATCAATGTGGCTTAAATTAATACTTCAAGAGTAGTGTTCCGTGTATTTGCAGTTACTTCAACCTGAGTTATCCGTTCAGTGTTGCCCCAAAATTTTCTTGTATACCACCCTTATTTGTTCAAGCGATTCCGTTTCAAACGATCTGCTTAAAGCATCAACGTTGTTCAAGTGAGAGGAAGTGCAACAGCTAATTGTTTTTATAACACAAGTAAAAATTTACTGCTTATGCCCCTTGTACATGAAAGTATTCGTTGCACGATTGAGTAAACCCTATCGAATACTTTGTATGAGCGTAGATGGAGAATTCATTTATTGCATGAGCCGTAAAAGTTTAAACCAATTATATACAATATATGTATGTGTACATTTTTAGCTGGGATCATGCCGACCACCGGACAGAGTTCATGCATTACAGCAATTAAATTATTTACTCGGAGGAAAAACTTTCTTGCTATTTCTGTAGTCTGTAGAAAAACTTTTAAAATTATGACGCCACCATTACGATATTCTTTCCATTTACACAAACGTCTCAGTCAGGCGGGGTCTCAATCAAGGCGGTTTGTAGATCTAATTCAGAATTGGACACCATGTCCTTGTGGCTCTAGGCGCTAATCCACGAAAGACGAGAACGTCTAGGAGAATTATGAAGTCGTAGTAAACGCCTTTCTAATTTCCTGTCCCGGTTCGCTTACTATCTTTAGAAATTCCACCATATTCCGAGAATAACATGTTTGCATTTATATATTGGACAACCACGTAGCGGCTGGAGATACCGCTTATATTACTGAGCTGCACATACATAAGTATGATTCTGATGGTGTATTAATTTAGGCCAAGTTGCTATAAATTCTCCAAGAAACTGAAAAAGGCGTTCCCGAGCTCATGTTGAAGAAAGTAATTATGAGGTTGGTCGTTGTCACAGAAAGGGAAACAAGTGAGAGCCAACGCACTTTTCCAACCGACAGTGCAACCAACCGGCTAAAGAATAGCAAATTAACGTGCTTATAGCGTTCAAATAAGAAACACAAATTACGGAAGAAAACATGGATGCACGAGGTAAAACTACGAACCTGGCTCCATAGTTAGCAGCTTCTCCTACTTCTTGTTCCACAAAGCAAAACACACTTTTAGCCTTATGCGCAAAGGCTGAACAAGGCACGAGACGACATGCAGTTGCAGATGCGGCGACACCCATACAAGTGTGGTTAGCACATGTGGCAAATAATTTATCACGTTGCAAACATCCATTGACTTTATATTCCAGCAACGTGTCAAAGTTTAATAAGGTTCTTGGGAACTAACTCGACTTGTGTGTGTAAAATTGATTTTCCTCCCCTCGTTCGCCTTTTCTGTTGGTGCTAATTTGGCCACTTTGCTCATAATTGCCGCAGGCTTTGTGAAAAGTCGCCTTACGCGCTCTAATTTGAAGGAACTTTCCGAGTAAAGCCGACAGTTTTGTCCAGGCCTGGCAAATGTAGGCAGGTTTTTGCATCACATTGCTGTTACTGGTTTCCGAATCTTGAAGCGTTACCCCAGAATGATCTTGGCTATTTTAGTGCTCAATTTATGAATGAGAAACTGTGAATGACTTCGGCTTTACTACTTGACAAGGGATGACGTGAATCTAAGTTGAATACTTTTATTTAGCTTTGTTACTATAATTTGTGTGCTACAACGAGAACGAGACGAAAAACCAAGACTGAAGAAAATCTAAAATCATCTCAGGACATCAGCGAAGTGAAAGTAATAATTTATTTGCTAGATGTGTCTTCGGCAAACGAATGCGGACGGTTCAAATTCTGACTCGCCGTTTGATACACACGAATACAATTGGTGCACAAGAACATTCGAACTTTTCGCGGAGAAGCGTTTCCATCATTTTCCGCCCTTTACGTCACACGTAGAGAAAGTTTGTGAAGCAGCCGTTGTTTTCTTAACCAATTATTCAAACCGTTGACTGTCCGTTTCCGGCGTGGCGTACCGGATCCGGCAGAACTTGGAGCTGAAATTATTGCATAACTGTTTTCCTGTATATCTACGGCATACGTAAACCTTTTAGCAACTTACGTACTCGGAATTTCACGGTTATAAAATTATCCAAGCGTACATTATGTGATGTAAATTGTTATCAATGGCATAATTGCCTCTGTAAATAGACACACAAGAGACTTGCCTAGGATATTCTCAAGACATGCTCCGTAGCGTATGGCGGACGCGGAAAACCTTAACGGAAACGACACAGGAACAGCGCGTTCGCCTCGTTAGACAACTGACGCGATATCACAATTTTACCCCCGTCAGATCTTTGTGGGTGGGAGTATAAGTTGCAACTCTAGGATGAAGTAAGAAATTTTTATGACAACAAGTGTCTGATAGTCATGTCATTAATTCGAGTGACATAAAACAAAAATTAATTTACTCTTCTTGGATTCTAATGTTTGCGAAAGACAAGGGCTCTCTTTAGTTCACAGAAGTTTTTACGACTGTTGTGGCAACTCTCGACAAAGATTCGGTCCCACAAGTTTTATTTCTTCATCGTTAACTCTGGATACTCTCGCTCTCAGCCAATCTACTCTAAGTGTCAAACCGTCATTCGACGCGAAAAGAACTAAAAACTGAGATGGGTAATGACTGCCGTTGCCACAAGCTCATAAGAGTTTTCTCTGATGTCAAAAGAGCCATAATGGCAAAAATTAACTTTCTCCCAACTTGAGAAATTTTTAAATTACTTGTAGACCCTCTCGCATTTCGTTTGACTGACGGTGGCGCGACAGTTCAAAATTGTATACGTGTTTCAAAATTTGCACGTCACTTGAGAATAGCATGATAAGCGTGGGTGGAAGACTGGGAACAAGCTAACTCTCAGCTTATTGGAAATGCTCATGGCAGGTGCCGCATTTTAAATGTCAAGCAGCCATGCTTTATCGCTAAAGTTTCTAGGAATCTCATGAGCTGAACAAGTCGCTTCTGCTTTCATCATCACTTAACCCTTGACACCGCCTTTGTGCTCACGATACAATGTCGCCCTTTTCATGTTCTTCAGAGCATATACACGCACCACACACTTGATGGTCTGGTGAAGATTGCCATGGAGAATACGAAACAGGAAAAATGGCCTGCAACGCTGAACCCTGTTTCTAGGCAGAGAAGAATCAATGAAAGTCAAAGCTGTAAGGCGACCTCCGGCTGTTTGTTACGTGTAAGAAACGAAGGAGATAATTTTGCTACCAATACTCAATTGACCCCAAGAGGCTCTCCGGGCAATTGTCTCTAAATTTATATATGTTTGGCCAAAACAGGAAACTAAGCTTCGTAATAAAAGCCTGAGACGTCAGAACATATTACGACTGAGCTGTTCTTGATGACATCTTTACGATGTGCTAATCCAAATGAAACAGTGTAAGAATATTGTCCTGCGGGGGAGACCAAAGATTGCAAAGAGCTCTGACGCGTTGCCACGACATTTGCACATTCAAAGATCTTTTTAAATTTTGCTGATGACGCCCTATTTACTCACACCACTCAACACTAGCTCACCTGTGGAGATGTGAAAGTTGTTGGTTTTTTTAGCTGTAAACAAGATGTTTTGCCTGGAAAAGCTGAATACGCACGCAACAGTGTTTCGGACACAAAAGGACCAAATGAAACTTGCGATTTTTGTTGGCAGGCTGCAAACTCATTAGAGTTGCTAGGCAGCCGAACTTGTTGAAATGAAATCAACCTACTTCAATTGTACAAAAAAAATTATAAGTTTTTTTTACATTTCGCCTCACGGGTGGACAGCAGATTGGACTGATTATATTTCAGCAAATTCTGCTGTTGCTATGACAAGCGCTTGACAAGAGTAATACAAAATTGTGTAGAAATGCCTAATACGGAGGGACCAAGTTCTCTGTGTCTGTTCTGACAGTAGAGCTGACGTCAAGAGCATGAATGCCATGGAAGGCGTTATGAAATGAAATAAAACATCTCCGGAGGAATTTTGATACTTTTGTCGAATCTCTGTGGATCATCAATCATCGTGGTTGAAGAAGTTATCCAGCTCAGTGCGAAAATTAGATTTGCTATTATTCCTCAATTTTGGATTCTTTCTGCAGTAGAAAGCGAGATATACAAGGAAATATTCGAAATGTTGATCGATTGTATTGTTCTACGTTGAATCTGCCACTCATCAGTGCGTCTGTCTGGAGAGCAAACCAATTGTTTATCACATGCCACACAAAGTATATCATTCTTTAGGAAGTAAATTGCCGAAAAATTTAGTTTGCTTTCGCCACACTGGTTTAATTCGTTTAGGTCGAGCTTATATGCACAAACCTTTCGAGACTTTCTTTATTTTAAATTTGTTACTCGCAGGCTGGCTTTGCTACTTGAATTTATTTTGCTCTGCATGATGCATATTCTCGGTGAAATATATGGCACAAGGAAAAAGCCGAGCTACAGAACGAAGAAAAGTCAAAGTAGTTGTGGGATATCGTGATCGTGACTGGAGGAACTTATAATAGGAACCAGATGCAAGTTCAACCGGCGTTTGCAATGCATTGGCCGGAATTTTGAGCATGTTGAGAAAACTGGTTTGGCACCTGATTTAGAAATTCTGGAAGCAAAATACCTTGCAGCTCAACTTTATTCTGCTCTTTGTGCCTTCAGCTTTTTCTTTATAAAGAGGAAGAAGTGGAACTCGATTGTCAAGATTGATCCAAGAGATTCGAAGCCTGCTTGCGGTTCTTGAATTTCTAATGGGTTGCCAACAAGTATGTTTTTGTAAAACGGTTAAGAGGAACGGGAGTTTCGAATCTTGACTTGAACGAGGCACATGCACTATAGTAGATACCGCAATATTATAAAAAGTAATGGCCTAGAGCGATAAGACAGAAATTCGCTGGTGGTCCTTAAATTTAATTTGAGATTTCAAAGTTCTACCTACTTACACCAAAAGTTTCCCACAATGTCTTATGTGTCAAACTTGCGTTCAAGGATATTCCTGCATAGAATCAATCTCCAAATGCGTAGGAGGGAGCTTGAGCAAATAACGGTTTGGTACAACAAGCGAACCCAGAAACGATCAGTTTGTAGCACCTTCGCTATGCCACAAGTTTTGAGGCAGTCAACAGGTTATATTTGATTTTATACCATCTGCCACAGCTAAAATCAAATCAACTCCATGAGACTGAAAGGCATTAAAGAAATGGTCTACCACAAAATAAGCAACAGATAGAGAAGCACGTCAGCTATCCAGGCCGCAAGAAAATACCTGGCCTCATGCATAATCAGCTGCGTTTTTAGTTGTTGTGAAGCAGAAAGTTTTGGAATTATGGCCCTCTTCGCGGAAATTGAATCATACCGATTTTCACGGAGGGTTCTAAGCTCATGTTCTATCATTCCAGGATGTACACCTTAATGCTGCGAACCAACAAGTGGCATTCGAAATATCTCCAACCGCTTTCCTGAAAACTGTCTACAATAGCGGAATAGCCACTGAAAGTCCTGGTCGGTATTATGGCGGAATTATGGACTGCCCACGCAATATGCCGTTTGAAGGCATCAGCTTAATTGACAAGGTAAGCCATTTCCTTCCCGTGTTTCACGAAAAGATTGCTGAGAAGACACAAAACGGCGCCTTGTTCCTTTCAACATTTTTTCAAATCAAGTATGCGGGGCATACCCGGATTGGATGCGGCTTCTCGTTCACGTATTTAATAAGAAAAAACTTCGCGAAACCCATACTTTGACGGAATTTAATAAACTGCATCCAAAATACAAATAGAGGCATCTGCAACCGGACTTGGACTTTCAGCAGAAATGCACCTTGAATGGTAAAAAGCTGCTTTAACAGCATTCAACAGCCCGTGACCTTTCAGTCTCTCTCGCTGATTCTCCAGTATGTCAATTTCCCCCTGTTGTTATGCCGCCTCCACCATCGACGCGTTGTCACTATTTGCAGTCGAAATTTGTTTTTCAATCACCTTTCAAACTCCGATTGCGCCCTGTGTATTAAAGTAGATATGAGTGAATCAAGCGAAACCATCCTGATAACTTTCTCCATTCGACTTTGCCTGTAGTACCTGTTTATTTCATCTCAACTCCCCATCACATGGTGCCCAACGGGAGACGAAAGCGTGGGTACCATTTAAACAGCAACGAAGATTTAAAAGTTGCAACATACTGTCATTTGCATTTTTCGGCGAAGCCGGTTTTCAGTTTTTTAGTGAAACTAAAAAATTCATACTTTAGAGTCTAGTTCTATGGGACATTGACAGCAAAGCTGTGAAAAATCAATTACTGAGAGTAACCCGCGGTTTTAGCAGACAGGGTAAGGAAAGAAAAAATTCATCAGTAAATTTTGGTGCAAGTATAAACGTTCACATACACAAAAGTTAGCGAGGTCCTGGACTGGAAATCTTATTTCCTGTTTCGGAAGCCTCACCACAACAATCTGAAATGAGCATATGGCTAAATCCAGTATAGAGCCGTTGTGCACGATTTGGCGAGATTCTTTCCTGGACTACATCCGGTTACATTGCCCTTGTTATGCAGACAACGAGACAACTCATTTTTAAGGCGCCCTTCGAAAGCAAGGATCTCCTTGTGCTACCCATTCTGGGCTATGTAGAAGCTTTTATCTTTTGCAACGCTGTCAAAAGTAGATTATGATAATGGTCAAATGACCGTCGTCGCCAAGCATGCGATTCTCTGCATTATTTATTATTGTCATGCAGCCATGACTTGAAATGCACTTTTAAATTTTACCGGAACTGAATCATCTCAACCGGTTTTGAAGAGTAAACAGCTTTCTCATACCTCGGTCATTCTGAATCATCGAAGGAGAAAGCAGTAACATTTCACAACAATTCTGACAAGGACTATGTCTACAAAGGATCTCGATAAGGCCTGTACATGAAATGTTTAGCTGCATTTAGATCTTTCTTTTTGTCGTGTATTATCATCTGCTTTGCATTACAAGTAGTTGTACATGTACGGGACCACCGAACCACAAACTCGGTTTCCCGGATGCATCTTCGTGATCGATATACAATAGGTACACAGCAAACCACTAGTTTGCTAGAGCCGTTGTAGTTACTAAAATCTTTGTCCTCATTTATTACTAGAACAACTGACAGATCCTACTAGCAGAACCCACAAAATTAGCAATGATCGTTAGCTGTATATCCCGTGTAGCCACAAGATCCTTCGAGAGCCCAAGATTAACTAATTTTGGCGCTGACACCAAGACTTGTTGTGACGACTATGATGATGCAGCAGACAACCACCGAAAGTTCTGGGTCGCAGACTAAAACTTTTTCCGCCTGCGAAGCATCAGTTCCGCCGCAACAAGTTTACTTTCTCTGATACCGACAAGTATGATGACACTCCAGTATCATTCATGTACCTATCCTGATCAAGAGCTCTGTCTTCTCATGGAATCAATGGAATAACTACTGTGTACACTTCAGTTGGTATCGTTTAGAAGAAGTGGATCATGTTAAACAACTGGATATTTGTAAGTTTGTCTTGTAATACAAACAACTTGTTTCCATCAATCAAGCAAGCAGCTCGCATACAGTAAATCTAGTTCTAGTTTGGTCGAAAGTCATTGTTGAGTTCAGAAACGTTAAATTCTAAAGTGTGTAAAAATGTATTTCGAAGATTTTTTTGAAGTTCACGGAAACGTAACAGATTGTTCCGGGCACTTTTTTCAGTGATTTTATGCCCCAAGTTGGTTCGCGGTATGATGTTTGAGCTTTTAAAAGGATTGATAAAGTGAAGGAAATGGATGAATAGGCTTTTATCCATTTCACAAAAGCAGATGAGGGGGTTGAAGGAAATCAACTGAATGAATCAGGCTAAAGCTTGCTGTCTCTTGCATGCACAAACCAACAGTTAGTTTTGGTGTATTTGGCAGACAAGAGAAGCAAAATGATGCCGATCTACTTTTTGAGTTTCCAACTTTTCCTGTTTGCAGTTTTCTTGGCGGAAAAGACAGGATAGAAAACGTTGAACATGTCGTTGAATCCTATGTGGCCGAAAGCCTGTAATTGGCGTAATCATTCACCTCCTTCTCCAGCCTCCATGCCCTAGTCACTAGTCAATGGTCCCATATTTTGAGACGAAGAACCAAATCAGTGAAAAGAAAGCCCTGTATTATCAAGAAAAGAAAGCTGTAGAATTTTGGTTTAGGCGCATAGAATACCCTGAGGATTTTACTCCACACAATGGTTTTTTTCTACTGTGAACTGATTATTGACAAACTTTTTTCTCTCCGATGAGGATAAAAAACTACTACCGTTTTTTACTGTACGGGAACTTTTCACTGATTTTTAAAGCTTAGGGACGTCGTAATTACTTCTTTTTTGGCGATTATAAGAATTCTCAAAACTTGTGTTCGGAAAAATTTAGTTTATTGCTATAATTAGCTTGTGAACCCTTCTGTTAGTCCTCTGAGAGTAAAGTTCATTCCTAATACCAGATTAAAAGTCTGAATTGTTGAATTCTTAATGGCGCGTGTGGAAATACCCGAGAACACACGTGCTGCCGTGCCTTTAGCTCATTAGTATTAATTGATGTTGAAAGAAATTAATCCCACGGGGCAAAAAGACTTATACATAACTTCCAAGGCGACAAATACAAAATTAAATTCTGCGAAATTCTGTTAGGGTGAAATTTGTCCTTAGCAGCTTCTGCTGTGTCCGCAATTGTACATGTTGTGTTGCAATGATGTTAGGAGCATGCTGCTAAAGAGACTTGGTTACAAGTCTCTCTCTGTGCCTGTAATCGTTTTAACTAATGAGCTTAAAGTTGAAACTTGTCACAATGAAAGATTAGCGATAAGGCAAAGGCGTATACATACGTATCCTTGACTATGGAATCTTGAGTGAATAGCCCACCCTTTGAAGTGAAGGTCTACAAGCTCACTGTTTAAAATTTGCAGAGAAAATGTAAGATTAAATGTACGACGAAGCAAGCGGAAGAAAAGTGATTCGAATGACAGAGGAATTACATAGCGTTTAGTGATAAGATGTCTGAGCAAAGTGAAGGCGATTCCGGCACATTACCAAAGAACAAGTACCGACGACGACGGGTGAATAAGATTCACTATACCCACTACACATGCTAAGGCAGGCTGGCGTCTGTGAGTGAAATAAAAGCCTTGAGATAATCTTGGTCGGCTGTATCCGCCAACTGATTAAGACGCTCATTAGAGTTGGAAGATGCCCAATAAAAAGCCTCTCGCCGTTTTAATACAACCTTCAGCAACCACAGCCTCACATAACTTCTATGACAGCGTAAAAGTTCGACATTGAAGCAAGTTCAAATTTCAAGTTTCCTTCGGCTAGACCGCATTTACTTCAAGTACTTCCGTAGTTCTGTTTAATATATTTCAGACGGCTTATTGGTGGTAAGACGAAATCTCAGTAATAATGTTCAAGTCAACCTACGAAACGACAAACAATTTATGTGCAACGTCGTGGCTTGTAAATATATATAGGTCGCCGTCGATACAGAAACAATACCGTCATAAACCTGATTGGTCACGAAACCCCAGTCACCAGTTTCCGATGTTTTACAAAATACAAGTTCTCAATATGGTCCTGGCGTATGCTGCACAAAAAGAGCTTTCCTGTTCCTGAAGCTTTCAGAAAAAAATCAACGTTATCTGTTGGACAAATCGCCGAATATAAAAGGGAAAAACCGTCAACCTACCCCGTTAAAAACATACTTCTTAACAACGGCAGATACGTAACAACAACTCAAAACTGTCACAAAAGTAGCAAATCCATCAACAACCCAAATGTGCATACTGTAAGCTTGCTGTATCGCTATTTTACGACATGTGAATTCGCATTCAACCAAATTCACACAAAGTATGCATGAAATGTTTTGTGATGTTGCGACGGAAATCATACGGGGTGATGGGTTTCAGGGTTGAGTAAGCGGGATGTAAGGAATTTATTTACTTTTTTATAAATGGATCTTGTCGGTTAAGCGTTCTACTCAGCCGCTCTGACATGTGAATCCATGTTTATACACACTGCAGTTCCGCGCATTCACAGTCAGTCTATATGTGTGGGTACATCCAACAAATTTCATGTGGAACAGTGTAAATAAATTACAATATTGATGAGAAAGTAAAAATTCGTTTTTCCTTGAATCAAAGTGCTTGAGCATTATTAGCAAAAGAAAGTGTTGCTTTTCAGTCGTAGAAAGAGCGTCGGAAGAGAGTGGAAAGAGCACTTTCTCCATTCGCCGTTAACTGTATTGTGCCTTTTAAGTCAGCCCCCACAACATGTAGTGCATACATGCATGTACCACCCTTAAATTGACACAATTCCATTATAATCTCTTACATCCGAGTTCACACCTAGGACATTTGCGTGGCGTATTCATACCAAGTCTGGTTTGTATACGACGCCTTTTGGCCATATTATAAATTTGTAATTTGATCATCATTCTAAAAGGTTCTTTTCTTCTGCACAACTACATGTCTGGAGAATTTAGTCCCTATACGAACTGCATCTCACAGACAAGAATTAGTTAAAAATTTTCTTTCCAGTCAACTTCGTTCAACTTTCAAGCCTTGAGACATGTTGTAAATTTCCTTTAGGATTCAAAGACACTTGGCTCAAATTGAATTTCCCAGCAGACTGATGCATTCTAGTCTACAGCCCCAAAAGATGGAGTCTTTTAAAATTGGATACCAATTAGACGTGAGGATTCTTTGAAGGTAACAATGCAAAAGTATCTTTGGAGAGTGTCAGATCTGTTCAGACAGATAGACGAATTTGTAACTTACTCGGAGATATCTTCTACAGCTGTCAGGGGTATTGAATTTTCGGCACCCGGGACATGAAAAGAACAAGTGAAAACAAGACGCTTGTATGTATACACTTGTCAAGGTTGCTGAAACATGGTTCTACGACGACGAGTGTATGTTGTGAAAAGAGTGTCTTATAAATAGATCGGTGCGAAATTAAATTGTGTCAAAGTCACTCTATATTTCACACACCCGTACGCTAATTTTAAAGGTAGAGTGGCCAAGAACACGTTACATAAATTAGATACAATTCTGCGATAAAATTATTACCAGCTGGTCGTATCTCGTATTGTTAAGGTAGTCACTGCCACTGCTGGCTCGAGTGTTCCGCTATTTTACTGCCCGACCCGGCAGGAAGTATGATATTGTTCACTGACGGTGTAAGAAGTTTGGCACCGACCAAAAAAAGAGTTCGATGCACACAAGATACCACAGTTTAGAAGATTTTCACTTGTTTCAGTTTCAAGTTCGCACAATGTGTGTTTATGGTTTTTGAATTCTTCATAGTGCCGTTGCAGCTTTCCGGGAATTCAAGCAGATCAAAACAACACTTTGTACTCTTGAAAAAAATCTCTGGGCAAAAAATTGAGGAGCTCAATAAACAATTTCACCCTCATGCAAAAGTTTTGGAGACAACGGATCAACGTGGATTTGATGCCACTTTCACTTGTTTATTCTACGTAGATCATCGAATTCACACTATGCATTAATAATGTTTCACTTGTCAATCGTATTGTTTCACACTGTAAACCTTGTAAGATTGTTTGATTAAGGGTTGTAGAGCACAAACTTGGAGAAAAGCCTGTGTTGTGTTCAGAGAAAAACGTTGTTTGGCTGGGCCCGAGCCGGAGCGCGACGACTTGGTTCCTTGGCTGCTGCGGTCTAAAGAAAGAGGGGGAATTGAAGAGAACATG
>JAQGBJ010000555.1:0-37702 GCA_034698345.1 Sphaeridia pumilis | reverse complement strand
TGTTGTTGTTGTTTCGCATTTGAATAGCAATGAAAGTTGGATCAAGTTACAGTGTAAATCATCCTGGAGATAAACACAGAAGGTTGAAAGGGGGAGGGGCGAAGCCCCTCCCTGAATATGATTGGCTGTTTACTGTGTGCGTTTTTGAGGTCAGGAGGGGAATGTTTGTGACATTGGAAAAAATACAGAAGAAGGTAATGTGTGTCTGAGAGTGAAAGTGACAGATTGTTCGGTGAAAAGGTGTGGTGGGGGGAATATTGTTGGCGGGAAAACACAATTTGTATGAAGGGAAAAAAGAATGGCGGGAAAAATTGCGGGGAAAAATGAGTGAGTGACAGCTTACCACAATGGCCTTTGGAGGAGACAAGAATCAAGCGATGATTTCGACAAGCCGCCTTTCGAAGGTCGCATTCGTTTGAGTAGGTGACGCCGTCGGAGCCGCAGACAGGTGTGCTTTGGAGCAGCGTCTGAAAGAAGGGTAAAAGTAGGTTAAAAATAGCGGGAAAAAGTTTCAAAGCGTTTTGGCGGGAAAAACATACTTCGCTTTTGCAGTCCTTGGGACAGACACATTTTGCTTCAGCCTCTTCGGCGATGCAGACACCGTAAAAATCACAGTGTTTTCGATCACAACCATCTAAAATGCAAGCTCAAGATTAATTTACTCGTTTTTGGCGGGAAATATGAAGTTACAGCATTTTTTCAACGTACTGCAGAGCCCGCTGTACAAAACCTTGATTTCGCTATTGTTGCTCAAACAGCTTTCCAACTTCAACTTGCACTCGTTCTGGTAAGAAACTCCATCGGAGCCGCAAACTGGATCGTAGTCTGCAGGACAGGAAGGACACTCGCATTGGGCAGCGCCATCTTTGGAGACGCAAGCGGCGCCTGGCGGGCATTTGTGCGCTGAGCACGCACTTCCGGTTTCTGTAAGTAATAAAATTCAAAGTGTATATATAAAATTGTAACATGTAATTCGAGCGCGGGAGAATTTTTTGTTACTGTATTAAGTAAACGTAAGCTCTTTTTGAATTTCCCGCAACATTCCGCACCACGCGACGCGTTATTACGAAACCACAACTTTGGGCGTACATTTGTGGCGATGCAATTTCAATAACTGTCCAATTTCACACTATTGTTGAGCAGTAAAAACGCGGGGTGACGCTCCTTGTTATTATTGCTTTCAGTGTTTATTGCACCGCAAAAATTTACAACGTTGGATCCTCACTGACACCTCACGGTCAAATTGTGTTGCTGTTCTTGTTACTTGTTACATTCATGTGATGCGGCATTTCCAGGGAAAAAATTCACAGTTCGCAGCGGCGACGCTGCCAAAGGCCTAACGCTGGAGCAGCAGGAACTAAACAAGACTTGGCGCTTCTTTACGACCTCATAAAAGTAAACTCGCGTGCCTTTGGATTTACGCACTCCTCGTGTATTAGAAGAAGCTTGTATCGGGTTGTATTCAAAAGACTTGAGCTTGAACGTGATGCCGGGTTTTTGAAACAACACAAGGACGGAGCGCTTCATAAGTAACCGAGAATCCCCAAGGATTTGCCCTTATCCAAGTTAATATGACGAGGCGGGCAATAGCAATAACCATGTGGTTTGACGGGTCGAGGCGAAATTGCAAGTGTTGGTGTGTCAAGATTCATAAATTTGGCGGGAAACGCGGGTTTAAGCTAGTCAACATCATCATCATTTTTTGAGAGAGGCGTTGAAAAAACACGGTTTTAATTTTGCCGCCTGCAGCGCTGCGCGCTGCAGCGCGCAGAGCGCAGCGCGGTGAACTTGTTCGCAACAAGCCGCAAGAGAATCGTGCTGGGAATACGTGATTGTAAAAGTGTATATAACTTTCATCTCACGGCGCGAGGGGATGATAAGCCTTTTGTATATTAGAAACGAGAGTAAAGGCGAAGACGAAGAAACGGCGTTTGTTGCTTTTGCCGCCACCGCTTTCACCCGTTACTTTTCTAGCGAGGAAGACGGAATGAAACCCGTATCGTTCCTTCTACATACAAACACTTTGCTTTTGTCAGACGTTTTTATCGCATTGGCAAGCGTATTTCTTTTTCTTTTTTTCTTCTACTTTCACTCGGTTAATCTGTCCAAAAATCCTATTTTGCTAGACTCAGCGATTTCTCCCCGAAAGACCAAACAGAAGAAGGAGAAGATGCAATGGTGATGGCGAGTCTTTCCAAGTTTTTCCTCAGGGCAAAGTTGTGGTGGTGGTCGAAGGTTCAAGATTGGAATATTTGTAGAAGAAGGAGAAGAAGATTATTGTCGTACATAACAGAGTGAATATAAGAAGGCGGGGAAATCGAGGAGAGTTGTCGGTATCGAGGAAATGGATCAATCTAATCAGAGACAAACACGTGCAAGTGGGCTCAAGAGGGATTACAAGTGGCTCAAATAACTATACTTGAAGAGGCGTCTCAAGTTTTCTCCAGGACAGTCGGCTTGTGTTTGCAGCAAGCAAAAAGGACTCTTGTTTTTCGATGGGAGAGAAAGTGGTGACAGGAGGATGAGGGAGAATTTCATTACACTTTGACACTTTTGGAGGCTTTGCGGCGCGAAAATTCAAAAAAGAGGCGGGATTAGGAGATTTGACACGTAATAAGTTGCAACAAGGAGATAAAGTCGGGAGAAGGAGAAAGTTGCCTCAGGGTGGCAACACTCGTAAGACGAAAAAGCGACTAGACGACACAGATGTTTCAGTGAATGGAAATGCGTCCCTGGGGTCATAACTGTATATTTTGGTGGCATTTTGTTCTGTCGCTAGTTTTACACCAAATTAGCAGCTGTTGTAGCTGCTAGAGCAACATTTGCTAATTTCACAAGTATCTGCTGCCTCAAGTTGGCTTCTTCAAAGAGGGAGAAAATTTTGACAAAGGAAGCGGAAAAGGCTGCAAAAACGCCGGCGGCGGGCCGGAAAAGACGAGGGTTTTTCATAAAGGTGTTTTTGCATAAGGCGGAATGCGGAAAGAATATAGCCAAAGGCGGCTAATTGGAACAAGACGATGCGGGCTTGCGATGTGTGAAATGAAGCGTGAGTCTCTGGAGATGGCGAAGAAGTGGAATTGAATCAGAGGGTTTTGGAGAAATCGAAAATTCTTACCACAAGCTCCATGATATGCAACAGCAACGTGGCGTCCTTCCCGGCAAGAAGAAGCCATCAGGTCGCATTGGCTGTCGTAAGTGTGGCCGTCGGAGCCGCAGACTGGCGCGATAACGGGGTCGCAGGTCATGGCGCAGATGCAGCGCGCGATGCCGAACTTGTTGATGGCGCAGGATTCGTAGCCTCGGCAGGTCTTGGATTCGCAAGGGTTAGTACCTGTGAATTCAAAGGTCAGTTTGTGATCGTCGCAAACTGGTCGTTTGGGAGCGCGCGCGCCGCGCGCGCGCTCTAAAAGAGTGGAAGTTTACCTGAGGAACACTTCCCGCGATAAATGACACGAATTTCCCTCCGTGACCTGCACCCTTCTTGTCTCATGACACATTCGTTCGAGTAGGTTTTGCCATCGGATCCGCAAACAGGATTGAAATCCATGGGACACATTTCGCCGCATCGACATTCGGGTCGGCGCTCTTCGTCAAGGTGGCAGACCTCTGGCGGCGGGCACGAAAGGTCTTGACAAGGGTCTGAAAGCCAAAGATTTTCAAGATTTAAATTTTGGCGCTTTGTTTGAAAAAATCCCATTTGTTCATATCATCATCAAGCAAGAAGAGAGTGAGCAGGATGAAGGGGTTTTGTGGAGACGTGAGTTCTCGTCGGCTCATAATTATTCCAGCTCATCCCCGTCCGTTTGAAAGAGACACGCTTCAGAAAAGTTGCAAACAAAATTAACATGAGAATGGAGAAAGCAAAGTGGAGAAAGTATGAAAGCGAAAGCAAATGATGTTAAATATATACACGGCTTCTCAGTCAGTGTCGTTGTTTTTGTTCTCTTATTTCTGCATTTTCTCAAGAAGAGAAGCAAAAACCAAGGGACGGAAAAGAAATGCAGCTTAAAGAAAACTAACGATACGACATTTTTGTAAGAGAGACAATTTTTTGTAATTCTGAACGTCGCTCGCTCTCTTTTTTCCATTTGCCTGCGAGTGACTAATTGAGTTATTTTTCTAGAAAATTGTTGTTTTTCACGAGTCGCTTTGAGCCGGGCTTGAGAGCTCATTTTATTTCGTGTGTTAAGTTGCTAAGATGAATCATTATTTTTTTGCTCTACTTTTTAGGTAACTACGTCAGAGAGTAAAATAACAAAGGACATTTGCAAAACAAAAATGGCTCGTTTTGATTAATAATTTTAAGCAACATATTTAGAGTTTAAGAAATGTAAAAATGAAAAACTGATGACGTTCCAAAAAAGATGCAAGACTTTGGTGCCGTTTTGGCAAATTTTTTTTAATTTT
The DNA here is from genome assembly GCA_034698345.1 of Sphaeridia pumilis. Classification (NCBI taxonomy): domain Eukaryota; kingdom Metazoa; phylum Arthropoda; class Collembola; order Symphypleona; family Sminthurididae; genus Sphaeridia; species Sphaeridia pumilis. The sequence goes on along the minus strand of JAQGBJ010000555.1, from coordinate 33,295 downwards.
GATCAAGCGTTCTTAGATTTACTCGAAACTTACTAACTTACCGCACTTTCCATGATACCTGACGGTTATGTTCCTCCCCGAACTGCACGCTTCCCTGTCCATCTCGCACCTGTTCCGATAAAACTGACCATTTGACCCGCAGACTGGATGAGACTCGTCGGTATCCCCGTAATTCGGACAACTTGTCGGACACTCGCAGGTGGCAAACTTGCCGTCGTTGGACGGGACGCATCGTGAGCCAAAGTGGCAGGCCTTGTCAGCACACGGGTCAGGCGTATCTGGCGGAAAAATGTAACACGCTTTTGTAATGGCCACAAGACAAACCAAGAATGCCAGGACAGTCATTTTGTTGCTTTCACCAAAAAAAAACTTTCACCGCAAAATTGTCTCGAAGCTCTCGAAATGCTTCACGCTTGGAAGTAAGTGACGGAGTCTACGAAGTGATTGATGAAGGTGCCGCCACCGGTTGAATATATACCGAAACAAACAAATAATTCTCCGCTTAGACAATTCACAACCTCCTCACTCTACCTCGTCTTGAATGCGACTAAAGGTGAATTGTGCTATTCACGCCACTGATTTCTGATTCGGCAACCAACTACATACACGTTTATATGTAAGTTGGCTCAAGTGGACGTCGTCGTCCTTGTTGAAAGTGTTGTCACGGCGGGTCTTTGCATACGGAATCGCCTGAGGAGCTCCAGGAGCGTTTTGGTGGATCTTATTATTATGTAGACGTCGACGTGTATATTCACCACCAAAGGGAAAATTGATGATGAGGAGCAAGCAGGAGCCAACGAAGCGACGGTAATCCAATGAATATCTTGCCATGCTTCAGGCAATTTTCGCAACTATCATAACAATCCTCCCGGTTAAGCCGAATAAATGACCCGGGAACCGGGTATCATCAACAGAGGAGTAAAAGAACACCAAACTTTCAAGAGGGAATATCTTCAACACTGAGAGACTTTATTATACACCTTGGCACGGAGCTAGATCATGAAAGCTATTATATGATCTTCATGGCGATGATGCCGGCTTCATCCCTTCGGTCTTCTCCGATTACGGTTAAGTGGGTAATATTCTATGGATATGGAGAATCGTGAAGGCTGAGTGAAAGCAACCTTTCACCGGGTGAAAGTTGAGAGATCAGTTTTTGAAATTGGTCATTGGGATTTTAGTGTAGGTAATAGGTCAAAAAAGTAAAAGTTGGTGAAAGTTGGAGAAAGTCAAAAATTCATAATTTCCCGCCAAAACTTCATTACAAAACAAAAAGCTTACCACACTCGCCGCCCATTTTGACCCGAACGGGAATTTTGTTCTGACAAGCAAACATTCGAAGAAGACACTCGTTTGAATAGGTGACGTCATCGGTTCCGCAAACGGGCTCATAGTTGGTGGCGCAGGTCTCGGGGCATTTGCAGTAGGCGACTCCATTGGACTCAATCACACAAGAAGCTCCGAAGGCACATTTGGACTCTTCACATAATTCGTCATCTGGAAGAGAAAGTCATTCATTTTTATCAAGTACCAATCAAAAATCATACCTACTGATTCATTAGGTAATTAAATTTGCCATATGACTATGTGTAAGGAGAAAGTGAAGTGTAAAATTTTTGTGCATGTGCTCTCAGCCACTGAAAGTGAAAAAACTCTATGGCTTTTTCAAACGCATCGAGCACACACCCGCATTTGGAAGTCAATGGCGAGTTTTCTTTTCAAGTGGTTGCATCTCCAGCATTTGACTTTTGTTCGGAATATACTTTCTTCACCACGAAATTCAGCTTCTCAACGATTGCACTTGCAAATGACAAATTCGAGAACTCATCAGCTAATGCATTGGGAGTTGAGAAAAGAAATAGTAAGTCACTTTTAGCTTGCTCGTGTGCACACCGGTGAAAGCAATTTCCTCTGACATTTTTCACCACCTTAAAAGCCATTTGTGTTTTGAGATAAGAAGGCTCACAAATCCTGGGGTCTTGCACTACAGTATTTAAAAATTCATGCTACGAAAACCCTTGCTTTATCTTTGCTACTACAAAAGGTGTGTATGGCGTTGGCGTGTTCCGCGGTTATAAATTTCAAAAGGAAGCTCCAAGAAAGAAAGTTATGGGGGAGAAAGTGCATTGTTCTTAGGCGGGAAATTTATGTACCACTTAAACGGTGAAAGTACAAGTAAGTTTATAAGTGTTTTGTAGTATTACTACTGTCTTGAAAAGTTGGATTTGTGTTTTAAACTTGGCGCTTTTTGGAGGAAGAGTCAAAATGAAAATTATCTACTCGGACGGCAGACAAGTGGGTGTTCGGACGAAGGGCTGCGGAGACTTGGATGATTTAATCGATGGATGCGACTGTGGAGATGCGTCGTTATTTGGGCTTTGGTTAGAGATTGCTTTTTGTAGGCGTGTTTATGAAGGTTTGCCAAAGGCCATAATGGCGTTTCTCTTGTATGCATAATCGTTGGAGAAATCCGCAATATTGATGCGGGAGCCCGCATTTAGGGTGCTTACTTAACGTGTGTTTATTCCACATTTCACAAGAGAGTAAACAGGATAAAGTGAAAGTTGCGGTGAAAGCTCGGTTCTTTCTCGTTTGGATGCCCGTAAAGAGCACAGGATATCGAAGTTGAAGCAACAATATGTGGAAGACGTAGAATAACTTGGAAGCAATAAAATGTAAATCCCAAGTACTTTTACACATAAAGATATTGGCGAATTTCGTTGAGAGTCTCAGAGAGCCCAAGAAATCTACGAAAATGGCTATGAATGTTTATGAAGAGGCTGAAGAAGAATTGGCGGGAAATTCAAATGTTGTGCATATTTTTGGAAGAAGAAGTGGAAATGGTGAAAGTTTTTCTAGTGAAAGTTATTGACCAGAACGGGAAACTTTGGTCGTGGGGGGAACAATCATTTATGGACGTCAATCAAACGCCCAACAGTCCATGACTACACAATGGGCCTAATTACCTGGTCGATAATGGTGCGGAACTCGGTCAAAGGTTGGGGAGAAGAAAGTGTATGCAAAAGTTGCAGAATGAACAAGGGAAGAATAGACGGGATCTTGCCACTAAAGTGCCGGAGGAACTGTATGAAGAATATCAGTTCATTGATCACATGCAGGCATAATTTATGTGATGGAAGTAAGATTTGGGGAAGGGAAGAGAGAAAGTAATGGTGTGGAACCAAGTAGGGAGGCGGAGATTGGAGTGAGGAGAAAGTTTGGCGGGAAGTTTAGAATGAAGCGCAGCGCGCGGAGCGCGCCCCGCGCTGTCCCGCTTGGAGATGCTAAGAGTGTAACTTGAAGAGTTTTTGAGTAAAATTACTTTGGAGAAAGCAAAAAAGAGTTTCTTTTGTATGGTGAAAATAATCGGGATTGGTGCATATGGTAAATATAGAAGTCAAATGTGCGTATTCGTTTTTTGTGGGTTGGGAGTCTCAAAAGGCCACGGACATTTTTCATTTGCTCTTGTATCAACTTTCAATGGAGATGTAATAAATTATATTTGGATCTAAATGCACGCTATCGTTTGGACGTTTTTGGGGTTGAGTTGTTCGATGCGTGCATATGACTTTGTTTCTGTAACATATTTTCTATTTATCATACGCAGAAATAGGGGGAAAGCTGCAAAAGGCTTGTGGGGAAGGGAAAGTAGCGAAAAAAGAAAAGTTGGTTTTGGCGGGAACTGAAGAATTCAAGTAATGTGGAAGAAGAAAGTGGTGAAAGTAACTTGAAGGTTTTTCAATAAAGAAGCGGAATGTGCTTGGGTAACAGTGTTAATGTTTTTAGGGGCTTAAAGAACAATAGGATGAAGTACGTCGGAAGAAGAGGAAGCAAGTGCAGGAAAAGACTGCATCGAGGACAGGCAACAAATCATAAACAGACAGGGAGAGGTTGGTGAAAGGAGTTTTCTCTTCTTCTTCTTCGTCCCTTTATGAGCTACAACAGCTATATGAAGAAAGTATTTCGTCGAGAGATTACTTGGGGATGAGGCGTGTTAGTTGTTAATGCGGTAGAGGAAAATAATAAAGCTTACCCGACATGAAAGCAGCTCCTGGAAAGTTGTACGGTATATCTGTAATTAAAAAGAGGTGAGGAACGATGAAAAACAATGAAGCTTTTAAGAGAGCCACGTGAAGAAAACAAGCAACTTTACTCACATTTGAAGTAAAAAACTAACGCGGAAACAGTGATAAAAACGCCAGTCAAAATTATGGCGAGGACGATCAAAAGTGGAAGACGACAATGGCCTGCTACGTCAGACTTGGTTTGGTTCGATGGGCGATTGTTATTGTTGCGAGAGTTATTGTCAGTGGAGGCGCTGGTTCTGATGAGGTTGTTGCTGGAAGAGTCACGAACAGGGGGTGGCTCTGGTTCACTTGGGGGTTTTGCAACACAACCGTCCTCCAAAGGGTACGGCGAGGGTCCTTCGGACCCTCGCCCACTTGAAACACTGGGGGCGTGGTGTTGATGGGTCAGTCTTGAGGGGTCGTGCGATGAGAGGGTACCGTCACTAACTACACTACCGTTTCTCATTTGTTGTTGCTGTTGTTGGGCCAGGCGCCTTTGTATTGTAGTCATGTGGTCGTAAGCTTGGTTCACACTACCCCCATGAGCGGAGGGGTCGGTGGGGTCACTAAAGTCTGCAGGGGGTGGGGCGAACTTTTCTTGTAGTTGTTTCACTATAGCGGCGTTGCTCATTAGATTTGCGGTGTCCACAGGGGTTCGACGTAGTTGGGTCCCGTAGTGATTGCTGTAGTAGGGGCTTTGGCGTGTAGGGGTTTGAGTAAAAAAACCGATCGAAGGGGACGAAGCTCCACTGTTGTTAGAATTAGGGTTTTGAATGTAGACAGCGTGGGGACCGAGGGGTGCGGTGTGGTTCAGAGTGATGTTATTAGCTCCCGTCATGTTCATGCCCCCGCAGGGGTCGTAAACGACCCCTGTTTGCTGTTGGTGGGGGTGGGGAGAAGAGAGCGTTGAGTATTGGTGTTGAGGTGAGGGGGTGTAGGAGGGAGTACTGACCATGAGTGGGGGGAGACCCCCACCTGTGTTCTGGAGGTTTTTTGCAAGGACATAGGGGGAAGGGTACGCCCATTCGTCTTGATAGTAGGGGTTGGTCTCAGTGCCACTGGCGCTGGTGTTAGAAGGGTGTCTTTGACGAGCCTTGTTGATGGTACTGTAGACAGGCGGAGGATTGGTGACCCCCATGTTTTGTAAAGGGGTCGTTCGCCCGCCGAGGTTGTTGGTCCCCATGGGTAGAGTGGGGGTAGAAGTGTATTCCTGGGTGTCCATGTTACTCATGAGAGGGGTCTTGTGGGGGAGTTAAGTTGGCGAAATAATTTGTACTCCGCCCATTTTAGGGTCCTTGGGGTACCATGCCCCTGCACAGTTTCTTTGTTTCCTGCAAAGAGAAAAATAACGTTATTCATCAAGTTGAAAGCGTGAGAAACAGCTAATGATCCGAACAAGCTACGACGTCTACGCCCAGTTTAATTGAATGCATCAAGAACGTAATAATTGCCGTAGTGAATTAGAGCGAAAACATCATCCGTTTCCTCTCATCACTCTCATCTTTCCTCATTACAGTTTCCGCATAGTTTTATCGTATTCATTCGAGTTTATTAACGCAAGTATTTACGCAAGCCCTCCTCGGAGACTATTCATGAATTTTGAATTTCCCGGCAATTGAGCTTCAACTTTTTTCTCTATGGTAACAGTCAGTGTGCTTCAACGAGACTAATTAGTTGCGGAAAAGGTGAAAATTCACCTGTCACCGGCTTCCCCTTGCTCATTTAATGGCTCAGCGAAAGTCACAAACTTCTTCCCTTTCGTGCGTTTCTCCCCATCTGCTGACAGCTGCGTTTAACCGTGAAGTCAATAAGCGGACGAAATTTTTAATGTGAGGGGGAGAAGCTTCTAAAAATTTCATCGTTCCTTCAACCTCGTTCTTACCTAATTTCCCTGTGTGGTTGCTACGTGCGTAGGCAGGAGACGCAGACAGACAGCTACAATTTCAACGCTTTGGGGACGAGGTGAGGCTTTGGGAATCCTGGCGGAATAAAGACTTGAGAAAAATTCAAGCCAAGAGAGAAAAACGGCTCGAGATGCAATTTTCTTAATTTGCTCGACGAAGGGGGGGGGCGACGAGCTCACTGAAGGAGAAAGTTGATGCGTTCTTCTGCAGGAGTCTAAATGACGAAATTTCGAACGTGTCGGAACCAAAAACCGAATCGAGCCCAGGATTGGTGAAATTTTTGGCTACGGAATATATATGAAATTTCAAAGCAGAAATTTTGTATAACGTGGTAACATTTCGTAATGTATCGACAACAACAAAGACTTGAAAAATATTTGTACAAAAAAGCAAAATGCTTTTGAAGTACGAAATATGCGCATAGTAAAAATATTTGCTTTGTGCATAAACGAGATTGGGGAATTTAGAATAACTTCAGAGAAAGCACACAAGCGTTGTTGGTTGCAACATCAAAAGAAGAATTCACTAGTGGATACTGTCAGCCTTTTGGCCGGAACATGTGACGCTATCTCGATTAAAATCAAATCATCGGACGACGGTTTTGGATTGTTTCGATCGAACATTGAAGACCTTGGACCGTTGGATACACTCGATTCAGAGAAAGCGGAGGAGATATTTGTGAAAAAATCACTGAATATTCAAGCATATCAAGCTTTAAATCTCGCAGCTTAGGGTAAATTACCTCTGGTTTGACTTGAAAATTCAGAAAGTGAACTATATATATACTTGGAAGCAGATGTCGCCGGCCGGAGGAGCAAAGTTCTATTTCTGATGATGAAGCCTCTGGTGGTGATTACATCTTAGGCGATTCACATAATAATGCGTCAATGTCAGCCGGGGAGACATTGAGAAAGAGTGGAGAAATCATTGATGCAACCATCTCATTCGGATTATTTACCCGCGGGAATTCCAAAACCATGGCATGGTGAAGAAAAATGTGACAGCAAGGCCTCTTTGCCAAGAGAAAGTTTGCTTTCACCAACAGGCATCTTGTGATGCATTCGGTTTAATGGGAAAAATAGCGGAATTCCGTTACTCTGCCCTCGTGAAGTATATGAGCACAAAGGAAATTTGCGTACCATGTTTCCCACTTTCACCACAGAAAAATAACTCTCAGTATGACCCTTCCTGACTACCTAAATCCGGAATCCCATCATCGGAAGTCAATCTTTTTCGACCAAATCCGTTTTGGGTGAAAGTCAGCTGGTGAAAGTGTTCACGTTTTTCTTGGCTTTCACCACCCAAAGGCCATCTTATGAAAGATCATAAGCTTCTTTTTGAGAGGACAATACACTTTGGTGGTGTCACTAAGATTGTTGAGTACTATGGCCATTCTTTCGCGCCAAGAAGATTTAGAGGCGACTTTCTAGCTGGAGAAAGCAGAAGTCTGAAAATCATTGGTGTTTCAGTGGTAGAATGCATTACTTGTCTAACGAGAAGCCAATTACATTTCAAGCAAAGCTGGTCTCAAAGGACGGCTCTGGGAATTCATCTTTTGAAAACAGTCATCTATAAGACGTTGGCTTTGGCAACTTTGGTTTTGGAGGAGAAGGAAAAGCAGACTCCATTGTTCCAAAGAAGTGTGCTGTAAACCTAGGGTTCTTTTTGAACTGATAGTTTTTCGACATACTTATGTACGGTATGTCTGTAAAAGAAACAAGTACGTTAAAACGTGCCAGAAGAAAGTGCTTTCTCTTTCATCCTTCAGAAATCCTGTTAGGTTACGATGGTATTTTTACCTGAAGCTTTCAAAGTTTTTCGAAACAAAGCTTTTCTTTCATGCTCCCCAAGTTTTAAACAAAGGTGAATTTTCTCCCAAGCTAATTTATACCTGAGATACACAAGGAGAAAGCGTGAGGTAGGTGCGTGTGTGTGTGCTAGAAACTTGTTTGAAAATTGCCCTCCGGTTTGAACTCATAACGGAAACCGCAATACTGGAGAAGATGAGCAAGAAGAAGAGATAGCGGTTGTGGAGTTGCACCGGAAAAACATTACGAAATCATGAGCCTCGAATTTAGCTGGCGCCTTAAGTTACGTAATGGGTGAAAGTAGTGGTCCTTGGAGAAAGAGGCTCCGACCAAAGTTTAAAGCTCGTGCTGATTCTAGCTTGGCAGAGAATCACCTGGATAAATTGAGCTCGGAAGTGGAGGGAACGTGGTGAAAGTATTGTACTTTCTCCACTTTCACTCTGATGACCTGAACAGCGCTGATGGTGATGGAAGTGCATCGTGTACTTTTATAGGATTCTTTGGGTTTACGAGGTGCATTTTTCACGCTCAGCACTCCTTTCACCAAGGGTCCGAGCAAGTTTTGCGATGCTCTAAATCCAACTTTGCCGAAAAAGATTTGTGCACCACCCAACAGAGCATAACTTTGTGGACCTCAAAAGGCTCAAGTAGTAGCAAAAAGGTCTGAAATCAGGCTGAGTTCCGTCGGCGAGGGGCAGTTCTGGCGGCGTGAGGGAAAGTTGTTGTGTATTTGAAAAATTACTGAAACAAAAAGATTGCAAAAGTACAAGGAAACAAAGAGAAAGGACATGCCTTTTTCATGTTGAACGACTTGTTTTTGTTCAAGAGAAACAAATTATTCTTGTGTAAAACAATCTCGAGCTTGGAGTGAAAGTAAGTTGGGGCATTGGGTTGGTAGAGGAAAAAAGGGCGCAAATTATTTCTTCCCTTTGAATTGCTCAAGAGTTGTAATTGTATATGCATGCAAGGAACTACGCGGATGTGAGTTGAGGAGGTTCTTGAGTCGGAAAATTAATGACGGGTCGAGGCAGAACAAAGAAAAATGGAGTTGACGGTTAGAGTTTTGCTGTTGGTGAAAGCAGTGTTCTACTCACAAAAATTTCGGAACAGCATCTTAAACCATTGAAAAATACAGCGCGGGAAAAATATTTAGAGCTGAATTTTGAAATGAGCGGGAAATACTCAACCCTACGTTAAATCGACTTTTTTAGGTTTATTGCTTTCTCCCCCTCTGACAAAGTCTTTAGACCGGATTTCCAAGGAAATCTGGAAGGAAGTCGAACTTGTCATACTACTACAAGACTTTGGACTTGCTCACATATCTAATTAGCAAGGCAATAATTCATTTTACTGACACTTGAGCTGTCGACACCGTTTGGCAACATGTTATTTATGTGGAGTCGACTTGGCTCGCCGGTACTCAAGTCGCTAGCTTGATGCCTTCGAAGTTGGTTGGTTCGACGCCCAACGCCAACAGCCATCTAAACACGGATTTCAGCTTTAGCTAATGCGTTTCCTGGGACTCGTTCCCGGTGAAAGCATAGACTCAACGCCAAAAAACAAACGCTGATGCAAAAGCTCATCTAGCCGGCACCAGATTCTGGAATTTTCAACGAGGGTTCGAGATTTAGCCTCACAGTGGAAACGCGGTCTGTGAAAACATCCGAAATGGCCGCCCGGAAAAAGCAATGTTTGTTTGTAAATATTCGACCAACAACAGAGGGAAAAGGGGAGAAGAAAATACACACACATGTTAAAATATTCACATGCTCATGGTCATAAAATGAGATTAAACACCGTTGGTTTTGGTTCGTCCGCCGGCTCACAATCTAAAAAGATAGCGGAGAAAGTCATAGAGTCAGACGAGTGTGTTCCTTCCAGATATTTGATGAATTCAGGTATGTTATTCTGTTGCTGTGGAATGGAAGCAAACGTTGCACCTGCTAGCGTTGTTTGTATACAACAAAGTACAGAGGAAGAGGAGAAGAGAGAGAAATTTCAAGTGGAATCCCGCAAGATTCCACAGGGATGATTCATTCCAAGGATTCTGACAGCAAAACAGCCATAATTCCACCTGATGTGAATATTAAGTCCAAGGATTAAACAAATTTTACACGGTTTGATTTAGCAAAGGAAGCTTTTCATGTAGTTCATCCTTTGGTTTTAATAAGTGACGCGGTTTTAGAAGCCGAATTTACAGAATGTTCAGTTCTGAACAACATTTTATGGAGAACATACTGTAAACAAAACTTTCAAGTTTGAACCTACTCCAAAGCATTCCGGAAAAGGCCAACTCTTTGAAGGAAGAAGCATTTATCGAATTAGCATTGGAAAACCGGGGAAACCAAACGGCAAAGTTGTGGTACTTCTTTTCTGTAACTTTTCTTGAGTGAGGCGATGCAATTTTGTGTGTGAATTCCTCTGCACCCTTTCCGTCGATTACAAGCTTCTTACAAGATTCACTAATCGAAAAAGTTGTGGGCCATCTTCTTGTCGATCACTTGGAAAAGTTGTCGGAACGAGTAAACGCACTTGGCATGCTTTCACTTTGAGTGAAAGTTGCATACTTTTCGAGGAATCGGATCATACAACATTTCGTAACCATTTACCAAGAAAAGCAATAAAAGCTTTCCGGGAAAAGTATACAGTAAAAATTCGGTTTAGCGGTTTTGCACGGGGATCCATGATTTTACCGCTATTTCGAGGTTACCTTTATCCGGAATAGTGGTACCCTTACCATTATTCCGAAATCGCGCAGGCCACCATATGTTAACCAAGCAAACGCCTTTTGGTGCTTGGTAAACACGAGAATTATTGTTTTTCATCAGCAGAATATGCAGCTTTCAGCAATTTGTTGTGCAAAAAATGCACACACAAGGCTTCAAGACCCAGTCAAATGTGGGAATGAATGGGAACCGCTATTTTGAAGCCTGGAATAATGGTATTGGCTCTGAACGGCCGTTATTTTCCAGCCGTTAATAAGAGTTTTTCGGAATAACGGTGCCGCTATTTGGAGGTTTCGTCTAATGTTATTCTTATGGAGGGCTGCCGGGGACTGAAAATTCTACCGCTATTTAGAGTTTACCACTAATCAGCGGTACCGCTAATTCGAATTTTTACTGTATATACTCCTTACTTGTGAGCAAATTGCAAATTGGCAAAAATTCGCAAACTTGCAACATATCTCATAGCCATTTCTCTGCTAACCGGATGGCAAAAAGCTAAATTTTTCGCATACACGTGCGCCATCAACGATATACGTACGTACTTATTGCCTGCCCCACCTGTAATTTAGTCCATGGCAAATGGGCCTAATGTCTCTTACTCTTGTTCAAATGAGAGTCGTTGGCTCGTTGTTGTTGCGTGCAGTGAGTCCAACTCAAATAGCATTGACTGTAGTAGGTAGTAGTAGTCAGTCAGACAGAAATAATACACAAGTGCATTTACAAGAGTATAAATTAGATGCGAAATAATAACAAACAGAGTAGGAGAAATGGACAAATTACTATGCTTCGGCATGCTCTTCTTCTTGTACAATTTCAATTGGACCGTAATATGTTATGTTGGGTTGGCGGTGGATAATGTGGATTACGAAAAAATGCCAAGTCTGACTGACTGACTGATGGACGGACAATTAGGAGGAAAAGTTGCACGAGATATATAATACGAACAACAAGAAACAACAATTTGCCAAATCTCGTTTAAAAGGATGAACATGCAAAGACCATGTTTTCCGCTCCCTGACGACGACCAAGACCAAACTAACTAAATTACACTGGAAAAACACACACCCAAACTACATGTCTCGTAGCCGTATATTACAACTACTCCAACTTTTTTCCATTACATGTATTCATGTACGTAATAGTCGTTGAGCCGCAGACTTTCAGCCCGCACCCCTCCCACAGGATGGTCGGATTTAAAACGGCATATTTGGCATTTTGCAAGCAACATGAGCCCAACTCCGCCTTCTCTAATTATATCCAACAAGGATTTTTTGCAGTTAATCTTTCCGTCCTTGCAGCATATGTAGCAAGCAGGACCACCGCGAGAAAAACACCTGGAATTGCCCTGCTGGGATGAGACCCAAATTATGTAATGGCGTAATTTCTTGACCGACGAATTTCGTATCCACTAACATTGCGACCACCAACCTGCTGAATTAAATGCCTTGGCAATCAAGCAACCTGCAAAAGTGGGCGCACAGAGATCTGCGATCGTGAAGTACCTTGAGCGCATCTCGTTTCCAATCAACAGATCGTTTAGAATAATATCCGCGAGGGTAATTCGCCGAGGTTTACTTGTTCTTCTTCAACAATTGAACTTGTCTCAAGAAACTGACTGTCGAACACAACCAACGTCTTCCATTACGAGTCTTCCGACCCACCAGAGCAAAAGCTTTGGGTTACAAATAATAATTCGAGAGGTTATCAATCACTGGTGAAGCTCGCCGAGCTGATGGCAACCCATTTACTTTTCAATCAACCCAAGACACGCTCTGGAGCAGTTTGCGTGAGTCATTCCCAACAATATAAATAAACAAGTTTTAATAAAAAATCTGAACGTGTGTTCCCACTCTGACACGTACACACAACAGCCAAAACTACATTCTACGTCCAACACACACAAAATCTTTTACCAACATATCACAAGTCCCTTGCATTTCCTCCATGCTTTCTTTGCCCAGTGTGTGAACTTGGCCAAGACAAACCCACTGAACTGGGATGAACCACGACTCTTGAAGCCGACTGAAATGTCTCCCAAATTGCAAGCATTAGCTCGGAAAAGAACAAGACAAGTCAGCATTTCCCAGTCTCTCTCTCACGTACACCAATTTAAATCCATCAACAAAGGCTTGAGAACCGAGACAGAAAAATCTAGATATCCTTGCGAATATTGCGGATCTTCATCAAACCGGACATGTTGACATTTGGCCCTTGCGATTAATTTTGTCAAGCCTCATCATCCCGTGGAACATGTCAAATTGGCAAATTGGCAACATGACTTCATGAATGCGACTCTTGTGAAACATTCTTCTTCAGTCAGACCATTGTTTTAATGACGCTTTTATATACAGGCTAATGGGAGGGCGGGCAGAGGCAGGAGATGATTGAGTGAATTGGAATCGGATTTGAAGGCTGCTTCAACAACTTTTATTATACCCCAGTTAACTCCATTGCCTACAGTTGAAGAATAAAATGCCACATATGTTTACACGTACTGACGTTAATTGTCTCTCTTGATTCCACTCATATTCCTCAACCCATTCACACGCCAACAACAACCATCCAAACCAACTACTTACAGCTCCGCCACTCCGACTCAAGTTAAATCCAAAGCCGTTCCCCACTACCGCTAACGAGATTCAACGACCAAATGTCATAACTGATCAAACCCAACGACAAGTATCTTTATAACTGCTCCGTTTCAGAGCCACAATGTTTGTTTAGCTATTTCTCACAGTCTACACATATTTCACAAACTCCATCTCTTCTTCGTAAAAACATGTCATCCGAATCGACATCGGAATCCGTACAAGTTGGAACAGACAGCGACTTGGCTCCTTCTCATCCTCTCCTTGTACGAGTCAAATCACAAACTGTTTCTTGACGATCAACAAGAGAGGAGAAAAACAGGCTGGGAACAACAAACAAGTAACAATTGTAAACTCATTTGTTCATCCACAATAACTGTAATGGCAGGAGCAGGGCGAGTGAATTCGGCTCAAATTAGTAGACAATGCCGGTCCGCCCGAGGCCTCCGTCCAACATTCAAGGCAGAAGAAGAAGAACAAGAACAAGAAGGCAACCGGATTCTGGCTGGACGCCATTAACGACCAAAATTTCAAAGACCGGTCCTACCCCAAACATCGCTCCGGCCCACAACCATGTAGGACTTGCTGGAGCCACGTAACCCAACGCCACTCAACCTTGAAGCCGTAGGAAACATATATTCCGATGAGTTGGTTAAAGAAACAAGACGATAGTCCAACAACCAAGAATTTCTGTCTCTTTTAAAAAGTAAATTATATCTGTGATGAACCTCTGAGAAAAGTTCCCATCGCCGGTACTGCTACATACATGTAACAGCCGAAAGACGTCGGCGGACAAAAAAGTTGAAGCACAACAAGAGTAATGTGAAAATCGACACCATTACCGGAATCAACCCGCAAATCAAACTAGCCGTCTTTAATACCTAAAAACCTGTTGTTAACAACGCTGGATTCCAAGAATCTTTTAGTTCCCATAAGCTCCTCATCCCGGCAATTCAATTTTGATACATGGCTCTGATGACAGAGTAGACGGAGGAGGATCCAGGAAGGGAAGGGAATGAAAAAAGTCCTTGTTGTTGATAATAAGCTTTTGCTTGACCCTATTGCCCCTCCCCAAAATCCCCATTAAAGCACCCTATAACATCCTTTCCATGTCCTTGAAGAAAAACACATTAAAGAAAAAAGCAAAAATCTTGTTTTCCATAGAAACAAAGAGGTAATTGCATTACCAACAAGTTTTTTTCTTCCAAGTCTCTTACGATTCTCTCATCGAATCGCCTAAAACCAATTATGATCAACGAGAAATTCAACGCGCTTCTCCTTGTTTCTCCAATAATATAACTTTGTTCGCAACTTGTTCAACAGCTAATTATTATTGGACGACCTGAGCAAAATACCACTGTGGCTCAGCTCATCTAAGTCTCAGCTCATGTTATTCCTTGGAAAGTTATCAAAACCTCAGGTGTGCAAGTCGTTAACTGGGCTACTTTTCTCCCTCGTCTTTGTTTCCCCATAAAGTTATCTCTGACAAAGTTTTTAACAAGATGAGCCCGCGACAGCAGCCCAGGACGTGGGGTGTCAGAGACGGGAAATTGAACCTCTCACCATAATATATCGACTCTTTTTCCAAGGCTTTTATAACGTCGGCACTTCCACCGCAGCCCGACATCGACTCCGGATCGGAGGCACGAAGTGCCTCCGTGTCGCTGAGGTGGCGGAGCACCCTGGCGGGAATAATGATTCTTCGAGACTTGGAGTTCGAGCTTCGCTCCATGTGCACAACATTTTTAGAAGATGATGCGTCAAAAAATGTTGGTAGTTCGGGGGCACGGTCGATTGATTTCGCCTACCTGCCTCGCCTGATCGGTGGTTGAGGCTCATTCAAGTCCTTGTTCTCGAGTAGTAAAATATAGTAAGGCGAACCGAACCAGCCAACACAGGTGAGTTCAATCAACATAAGAATCCCGGCTTCACCTCCTACTCAACTCAAAGCTTTCTTGTACTCGGTTCCGTGCCGATATGTAGCTTCGTTCCCGTTCTTCTTCTACTGCTACCTCTTTCTTTCTTTGTTTTCTTACCGCAAGGTCTTGGATTATATGCACTGAAGCAACAACATATTGCTGTCGTCATATGGTTTCGCCACAGGTAAATAATAAAATGTGGTGTTTGCAGACGAGGTTAAAAGTTGTTGTTGTTGTAGGCCCAGGTTGTAGTATTAATGTAAAAACTAATGAATATGCAGACACCGGGACGGCAAGGAGGAGGGAGGGAGGACGCAAGCATTAATATTAATGCGTAATGGGATTCAGCCTTTTTATGAAATTGTAATTACGATTGTAAAAAATCCATTAAAATAATTTAAACCTCCATTACAAAGGTAGCGAAGAAGTCGTTAAACCTAGGAGCGACCATTATCAGAAATCTCATCCGAGTCAGCTCGCTTCCATGTACTCACTCACATGCATGTTCAATGTCTGCCTTTTCCGGCTACATCCGATACACTCACGTTACATACCTAACAAACTCATATCAATGCAATGTTACGTCAGGTGAGACTCTCCGACTCTGGATCTTACGCACTACACAACTCGATTCACTCACATTGTACTCTGACGAGATTATCATCATCATTCGCCACTACCGCGGCTTTAATGACAGTACGGCGAGGTTTTTGCTCACGACGGAATTCGCCGGCCGGTTTATTCTCCATGCTCCGTGAGCTGGAGTCAAGTTGCCAAGAAGTTTCATGAATGACCTTGCAAAAGCATACGAAATGCGGCGGCGGCTTCCTTGTTCATTATACATAAAGTTGGAGTAAAGTAGGACGACTCGTTTCTCGTCAGAGTCTCCAGCGACACATTCATACTCCACAATTGACGTTTCTCTTCTTCGACTCGCCGGCGAAGCCATGCAGAAGAGATACCTCGGCGAGTCTCGTTTCTACTTTTCCTTAGTCTCTTCTTGTCGTCGATTCAGGGACAAATGCTACATGAACGATATGTATTCGAGTCCTCAGGGATTAATGTGCCAAGACGGGCGAGAAGAGGAAAGAATGATATCAGAATTTAAATGCAGAGTCCCAACACATTCACGTTTAATTTTAACGCTCACAAAAGTAACGACGACGCTTCTTCTCCTTCCTTCCTTGAGTATTGTTCGACGGGCAAAAAATTAGATGATTGTAAAAATGGTATGCATTGTTCCTTTTGGATTCCTTTTTGACAGCCGAATATAACGAGAAGGCAGCGTCCGTGTCAAATGACTTATCCCTTCGATTGTCTGCCCTTCTTTTCCTGTTGCTCTGTCTTTGTCCGAGTTATCGAGAGTCGGCGCTGCTACTGGTTCTTGTTCTTCTTCTTGTCTGAATTGTTGCCTGTCGGACAGACGTGGCACAATCTATCATTGAAACAATATCAACCACGTCTCCTTCTACTTCTCCTTTTCTTTTGCCGTCTCCTCTTATTGATAGTCTATCAGAATTAAAGTTGACTTGTCCACAAAGCATCGCTCCTCAATCCTTCATCTCGCAACCAGATACAATTCGTCCCTTTCTACTTGAACACGAATCCAATTCCAGCCACCACCAACTAATTCGAGTACGCATCATGAAACTTATCTATGCCTCGAGCTACTTGAACAAACTACCTCTTGTACACATGTCCGGTGAAAATTTCAAAAGTCCGGGTAGTTTGAGTACCACCAAAGTACTTGATCGAAACCATTTCAAAGGCGTTCTTTAAGCCTGCTACAAGCGAAAGAACGAGAGGAGAGAAAAAGCGATTTTGGTGGTTGGGGATAATAGTGTTGAGAATATCCGTAGGCTGCAATAATACCCGGTTCTCCCGCACATCTCCCGCTGCTTTTCCAGTCCCTCCGTCGAGATGGAATTGCCCGGGTAAAAGAATATTATTGTTGTTAAGCGCCCGCTCCCAGCAGCAGAGACAACGTGGTTGGAATGGCGCTCGTGTAAACAATGGAGCGAAAATGCAGAGGAAATTTATAAGTTTGGACATTGTTATCGATTACAGCTCATCGTCTCGTTTCCTCGAGCACGTGGAAAGCAACGCTTTGCCATGAAAGACTTGAATTTGTTGTAACGGCTATTCCACAGGCTCTTGTTCGGCTACTACTGCGGACAACACATGGCACTGCTACTACTGCCTTCTGCTGCCGTGAGAAAAAATGTAAATCATAGAGTAACAGATTTTTCGCAAGTGTACTGAATGAAATGGCGATGGAAGCCATTAGACGGGCGTATTATGACTGTAATGAAAAAAGCTTCTTGTGGGTCTCGTTCTATTCCAACTCCATCATGTACTTTTTCCTCCTCCCAGTAGTCCATGTTCGCCCACGCATCGTTTCTACTCCAGCTCGGCATGGATCTCGGCCATTGGGATTGTAGACGAGTAAAATCGTCATCACCTTGTCTATGAGCTCGAGATGGACGACTTGAAGGAGCCATAAAAGGGAGTAGTTTCAACGGTGGTGTCTGCCGGTGGTACAAAATTTCCTTTGTGGGAAAAGCAGTTGGTGGCAAAAGAATATTGCCGTCGTTCAATGTAGGCCAGTGCCACTATACACTCGCAGCACACTGCCACCAAACTCCTACTTCCACGGCCGGAACAAGAGAAAGCAGCAACAACTCCAAGGAAAAGCTATTCCAAGGTTTCCACTAGAAAACTAGAAAAGCATGCATCGCATCGCATCGTCCACCAAGTGCTGTTGACGGGAACAAGGGAAAAGAAGAGCTTTCTACAGCCAACGCACAGGGAATGCAGACTCTTATAGATACACACGCTAAAACCTCAAATCCAGTTATGAGATAGATGACGCTCTAAAACGCGGATGAAGTTTCTGACGGAATCCACACAATTTATAACCAACAACAAGGACTTTTGCCTCCTTGTAGCTTTTGTAAAGTTGAGCGTAGTATATATGCGGAGCAGCTGTTTTATAGAGAGAAGTAACAGTTTTGCTTACCGTTGTTCCCGAACGGGTTGGGCTCTCCACTCTCGTCGTCTGACTCAGTTCCCGAATCGTGATCGTCTTGAGCCTGGAAGAAACAAGAAAAAGTGTTGCAGTCGACACGTGGAGGAATTAAAAGCTTTTGCGCACCAACCACTACAGTAACATTCATCGGCGACCAGCCTCTGGCGGACTCGCATCGCAGCGAGAGAGGTCGGAGGTCAGTAATGAATTCTGACAGACGTTTACAAAAGTCTTGGTCGTCTTCGTTGTTGTCGGTGTCGGTGAGCGGTAATTACATGTAGCAGCGTTCAACAAGAACCACGCCAAAGTCGATGTAGTAGTATATAACGACGAGAATGTTTCCTTGTCAAGGGGAAATGGTATGCCATTTTGTTTGTATGTACTTGAATGAAACATGGCTGACGGAGACTGTGTAGGTTCAGTTTCCTATCCTGCACTGATTCCACATGTACACGGAGCACAAAAGCATTCCAAACCATTATATCTTTCACGACTATACCAAAGACAAGAACCTCTTATCATTCTGGATAAAAATCCCGTAGCGAGCAAACTTATTCGTTTCATCGTTACTCGAGTTGGAGTACCCTGACGGGTCCTTGCTTTTACCCCTTTTTGCCCTACCCCCCGGGCGGCTCCGTGAACATGTAAAAAGAAGACTCCAGTCATTATAATGATGATGGTAAAAATTTGTGAATGTCGGAGAGTTGCTGGTAGTAGTATAGTAGTTGGATGTCGTGGAGTTGAAATTATACGGTCTCGTGAATTACTCCACGACTCCTCCGTCGTTGCGTTGTTGGAGAGAGTGAAAAAGACATGAGATTTTGGAAGAGTGCGGACAATGGGTGTGTAGTTACATGTGTGTCTGTGGAAATGGCTCAAATGTAACAGTGTAAAGTGGCGGTATGCAACATGGACATTTGTCATCATAAGAGAGATGACGGAATGACGATAAGTATTCATTCCATCCAACACAATATTTACTCAGACAGACGTCGCGGGCGCCATTAAAATACTGTAGCAAAGTGGTAGGAGTACATAGTAGCGAAAGTCATGGAAGACGACAACGTTTCTTTTCCAGCGGTGATGATGTTATTATTACGCCACCACCAACAGCACGACACTTTTCAAAAGTACTCTCGCCTTATCATCGTCGAGCAACCAGGCATTCATTATGCGATAAGACAATGCGTAATTAGGAATGTGAGCAAGAAACAATGAGAAATGAACAAAGATGAAGATGCCAAGGAAGAGAGGAGGAGACAAGGGTCAAACAGTGGGAGAAAGAAATCAAAGACACACACCAACTACAATAATATATGAATGAAATATACAGACTTCTCCGTTGAAGACGATCAAGCTCCACGAAGCGAATCGGATGCGAAAAATTCCTCCTGATTACCTTCCAGAGCAGAGCATTGTTTCAACCTTCGTAATACAAACTTGCAGCTAATTCTATCCAGCCGACAATTTTTCCTCAATTCGATTCGCATCCACATGAACCAACTTGTCACTTTGGTATGCAGCCTTCATCTCATCCAAAAGAGTGGATGCCGGCATTATGCAATGTTCTATCAAGTGAGCATAGAGGAAGCAACATCCGAGCTACTGGTCCACATTACATGTCACCAACACGCCATTCTCGCAATGCTTCACCGTTCCGGTTATCTAGCCCACTGTGTAGTAGCAGTTTAAAAGTTAAGAAAAAGCGCAGTGAGTGGGGGCAGTAAAGATAAAGTTGACAGCAGACTGCCTTGACTGACTGACTACGAAAGAAGCAGTTTGAACTGGCTTCGGAAAGCAAGAACGAAAAACAATTCCGAGATTCACACACGTCTTCATTGGTGACATGGTGGGGAAGCTGGAGTGCCGGAGATAAGGCAAACAAATGTGAGCACAATAATAGCTGAATTACTATACTCTCAACGAGATCAACTCACAGTTATTTCTGGACCGGTCAGAGGGATTACACACAATAACAGTTGATAATCAATTCAAGCTTCAAGTAGTAAATTCATGTCCACACGCACAAGTTATTAAGATGCTTTGCAGCACTTGCGAAAAGGACAGTATGATAACAAGTGTCATTCCTTTGCTAAATCTTCAATGAAGCGACGTAGAGAAGCCAATGAGAAGAAAGAAAATACTGGTTAATGGACACCGAATCCTCTTTGGTTATTGAGAGATGATGCTCATATGCATAACCAACAAGAAGCTTCAAAGACACAAGAGAGATGATAGAGTCAAGTGAGAAGAGACGTCTTGGTACCTGCCCGGTACCAAGAAGGCAGAAGCGAATCCCTTGTATCTTTTTCTCCATGTTTCTCCACCACTGAACGAGACTTGAGAAGGTTATGACTTTATGACTGGGAGAAATGTAAATACAGTCCCGTGCTTATTTGCGTATAAGCGGGGAGAAACTGTAAATATTTGAATTTCTCCGTCCAACAACACTCAAGTCGAGGTCCTTGTGCTTCTCCTGGTCCTCGGATGCCCGAGGCTCCTTCTCTCTCCTTAATCATCGCCTCACAAGGAGCATCTTGTTATTATTATCTGACTCAATCCTTAGATTCCAACCTGATACTAGCGGGTCGGGATTTTCAAACTATCGTCCTCTGCGACGTGTGCGAGAAGTTCCTTGGAAGAACAATCGACCGATTGTACCACGGGAAAATTATGTGACGAGGATGCCGACTCCCAGTATTTCCTAATAGTATATAGTATATACACAACATTCATTTCGCCGGCTTAACAGGGCATTTCAGCGGATAAATTCTGAAATGCCAACTATTTGGCGGAGAACAAAGCCGGGTTTTGTAACAAGTCGACTGAATGGATTGCCTTTACTTGGGAGAACCCACAACAGCCTCCAAGAGATGAATTGGTGACGAGAGCAAAGATGTAGGAAAATAAACTTTGTCAAAAGATTGTGCAAACTTGGCGGGCCAACAACAACGAACGAGAAAAAGAAGAAGAAGAAGACGTAACAAAATATATTGTAACTCCCGCCAAAGCCCTCTCTTCCCTGCATTCTTTTGTTAATTCAAGCTGGAAATGGCCTGGAATAGGACGAGAACGACACACTGTACTCCAACTAACTCCAACTCTCATCTACTAAATCAATTACTTTGCGTAACATTAGTACAGCGAACCAAATACACCTTTGGTCCTCATCCAACTGGCGGCGGGAATATAACTAATGCTTAAGTGCAAACTTGTTAAGCGTACACCTAAATTTATGTCTCCCCAACTTCTTGTTTCAGTCTTCTTGTACACATACATTAGCACAAAACTTGAGCACATCTTACTACTCTCTTCACATTAAACTGTTAAGAGCAGTTTGCGAAAAAAAATCCCGTATAAATTCTCATGGTGAGTCCGACACTACACTACAAATGATTTCTGCTTCTTCTTGCAAGTCTATTCCTTCTCTAATCTAGGAATCCACATGAAATGCTTTAATGTTTATCTCTCTCTTTCTTCTTCTGCTGCTGCTGCTACTACTTCTTGTGCTCCTACTTGACTCGTATATTTATATTATGCGTGTAGGCCGTGACTACAGATAAGACCAAGGAAACGACGCTTCTTCTTCTACTACTTCTTCTCTCCAACTTCCAACTTGTTTCTATACTTGACTTATGGCTGGAAACTGGTAAAGGTGAGAGCTTTGTATATTTATAAGAGGCGGAGAAATGCTCCGTTAAAAAACTGACACATGCTCTTTTTAGCCTTGCCTTTTCCAAAATCCCATTTAGCTTCACTACTATATGCTCCTCAACTTTATTCCTGAGCTAAAAATCACAGACAGACGCCGGAAAGATAAAGGTTGGTGGTGCAAGTTTTGAAATTCCACCAATTTTATATACTTGTCACTTGCCAGCGTTCGCGTCGTGCAGTTCTGTCATGCGAAACAGGGGAACGCGAATCTCCAAGGGGGCGCTGCCGTCGTATGCAAATTCAGGACCCATTAAAACAAATCATGACATCCGAATCACCTTATGACGCAACGCAACTATAATTTGTGGGGACAAGAAAGAAGAAAAGGGTGACGGGTAATTATTGCATTAAGGAGAGAAACAAGAGAGAAAGAACTAAAAGTACAAAGACGTGAAAAACATTATGCAACTGGGAGATAAGCGGAGATGGAGTGTAAATCACGAGAATATTTATCATGTTGAGCGTGTGTGTGTTCAAATTCGCCTTTGATTCTTGGTTGCTTGGGGTAGCAGACTCCTCCGCCAGCACAACGATGATTGATAGAGGCGAGGTGAAAGAGTTGGTGGCGCGGGAAACTTGCGAGTTATGAATTGCGCGACTGATTGCAAAAGTTGTAAAGTTGTTGGGGATTCTTGGTCTTTCTCCTTACTCGATCTTCTCTCGCATAACTTTGTATGTTAAAGGGCAAAAGATGAACAAGTTTGTTGATGTTACATGTGTATCCGCCATCACTTTAATGCGATGAGAGGGGAACAAGAAGAAGTTGCGGGAAATGTAAGAATTTTGAATTATTCGTGACAATGCAAAAGACTGACTTTTCTTGGGTTGATGAAAAAGTCATAATGCATAAGTGACTCATCGAGAAGGTAATTGTTAATGCGTGCAAAATGTTTTAAGGCACACACGGCGATTTGAGCGAAATTAGAAGAAGAAATGACAAGTTTTTTACCTTTGCGAATTGCGGTACTTCGTTCAGCGATTGCGTCTTGAGCTTGTGAGTCAAGAATCTGAGCATTATTAATACGCGTTGAGGATGGATGACAGGTCACTGATGATGATGATGTTGATGAACGTTGTTGGTTGCTCCTCCGAAGACGGCGATGCTGATGATGGCGACGTCCGTCGAACGTTGTTGTAGTTGGTCGGTAGAATTTTTGCAAATTTAGCAAGGCATTGCACCGACTTTTTTTGGCGAAATGTAATAATTTTTGCTGGCTGCCCAGTCGATCTTTTGTTCTTTCGTACGTCTCTTCTCGTGTCTGGTAATGACAAGTTTGTTGTTTGTTTTATCGACTTTGAATAGTTATTGTGGTCACATTAATGACTGGGCAAACTGGTTTAGTTGGTGGGTGGAAAGAGAGGATCGACTGGTGATTGGTGGTGGATCATCAAAGTTGATTTATCAAAATGTAATCGTTTTCCACGGCACACACACACTCACATACATACACATTCAGTTTCTTTCTTGCTTCTTGGTCTTGGAGGCATAGGCACAGGCCACACAAGAGTCATCAAGAATCTGCAGCGAGATTCATGCGAGTAATAAGGAGAAATGGTGCAATTTACTTGTGAAAATACACCATCGCCTATGTCGTCACGTACCGAAATTCTGAGACATTAAATGTTTTTAGTCCGGAACGTAAATTGATATAGTTCAATGGGTGGGAACACACACACAGCAGCTAACTTGACGTCTTCTTGTGTGCTTTCTTATTGTATCTGACTGATATTACATGTTCCTCTCATCGATTCTCATCGACTATCGCCTTTATTATTATTATTACGGGGGACGAGGATGACGATGCCTCGTGATTACCTCCTGCTGCAGATGACGATGATGGCGACGACAGCGGCCAAGTAGACGACAAGGATCGTTATTCGGAAAAAGTTCACACACTACTACTAATTCTTGTTATATCGACGACGCTGCTGCGAGATCGGCGACTCTGTCGAAAAACTTGTTGATAAAAACGAGCACTAAAATCTGGGAAACTTTTGCCAATAATGTTCAGAGGCCGTCGTCTTCTCCTTCTTCTTGTTGTCCCACTCTTTTGTTCGGTTCCCAGGTAAAAAATTAATATGCTCACTAGGAGGCGGTTAATGGTATCGTTATTACCAAAACTTTGTCCCGAGATTCTTCCCCTCCGTCGATGATATTATTCCTCCTCCAACGGCTTCCAACTAAAACTGCTCCTGCAACCGAACCAAACGGAACAAAACTTTTAAATATCCAACTGAGCAATCACCGGTAGTAAACAAATTACCGCACCTTCATGATTTCGCCCCCAAAAAAATTATCAGATTCCAAATACACAAAACCATACCGACAAGACCAAGACCAACAAACTGATTTCTCTCCGCAGTAAAACAAGTTTCCAACTTTACGCCACATAAAAATCTATTGTGTACGCACTTTTTCATGTTACGCCTAACTCTTGCAATCATCCGAATCCTGTTGCCAACTTGTACCGTTTATGACTAGACTCGACGACTTTTCACTAACAGACGTTACCACCAAAAACCCACAAAATAATTGTTTTCCTACAAACTCGCCCCTCCAACCAACTACTAGTTTGTATGTATAAACTCGAATGTACATTCGCTTACTCTATTCACACAAGTCACAATCAAAAAGTTGGGATATGTGTGTGGTTTCCTAAATTGAATCGCAAAAGTTCGGCGAATCCGCCCTGGAAGTCTAAATTCAACTACTGACTTCAACGGCTGTGGTATCAGAGAGAACGTATGCTCCACGTCGTTACTAACTAATGATAAACCGATGAACGAAATCTATGAAAAATGGTACTAGTGGTTTAATCAAAATTGACTAAAATTTCTGTACTTTCTCTCCTGTTTCCGAAAAAGCTATGAAACTCGTAAATATTTTCAAAGCGAGTCTAGAATCTAGTGTCGACACACGTACTTGGACTTTTTTGCCGGCATAAGTTCAATGCAAGAGCCGACCTGGGGAAAGTGATACTGCATGGCTTGGCCGGCTAAATTTTTGCAGATTTTGTTTAGTTCAAACAACCTGGTTAAAATTTACCAAGGAAACTTGACTTTCCAATGAAATTGCTCAAAATTCTACGTTTCGAGAGAATTTACACAACATGAAACTTGATAAACTTAAACTTCCTTGTAGTCGGTTCGGTATCGGTAATCAAACTATAGCAACATCACCAAAACTCGCAAAACCCCCAAATTTAAAGTACGAACCTTTCGAAAGCTGGTAACAGGAGAACACAACTGTGAGTTGCACACAGGGCAACAATATTAAAAATATTCGAAAAACTTTGAAAATCTTCTCGTTTCAAGATAAAACGACTGAACGAGACTTGATACAAGCAGTTGGCAATACTACGTGAGCGCTGCAAAAAGAGCTGAGAAGCAGCAACTTTCTCCTCGACAACCTTCTCGAGCGAGAGCTAAGACTGAAGTGAAGGCTGAGTGCCGGCCACGCTACAGCTTTGACTGCGCTGGAGAGAGCGAGCATGCAGCAGGAGTGGAGAAGCGGAGCCGAGCTTTCCGGCGCTGTTTCGTTGTTACATGGCGTGCCGTTGGGCTCGCAGGCAGGAACCAGCACCCGCACCACCACCAACTCGGAGTAACGGAGCGAAACATCTCCGCCACACCGAACAAGTGCCTTCTCTGTCACATTTCTCCCCTTCCCCACCGACTCTGCCTGCCTTAGCTAATGCCCCTACTACGACGCTATACGATAATGCCCCACCACCGCATCTAACGCTAACGACATGGCTCTAGCAATGCTACCTCCATCTAACAGTTATCATAAGACCATCAAATAATCGTTCTCTCGAAAAAGCAAAATCTATAAGCTGGTATCTGAAACTTTGATAATATCAGACTTCAAGTTCCACCAATTTTCATATTTTTGGACATTTTAAAATTTCATATTTTTTACTATTTACCAAAAGATATCGACTTTGGTTTTCAGTTCATGTCGGTAGACGCGAAAATTCAAAAACTTTCCTACATGCAACTTGATCAGTTTCGATAAAGCCAGTGAAACAAAAAACATACCGAAAAACGCCTTTGTATGACATTGCCCCAAGGGGAGAGCGAGCGTGGAGAAGGTCCTTCCAGAACGAGGTCCAACTGAGAACTGCACTTGCCGGTTGGAGAGACGTGCTACAACCTCTACGGTTGCGTATAAGTATAGTAAAGGAGTACGCCACTCATCTTCCCCCCGAGTGGGAGAGTCCATCGGCAAAAAGTGGTGGTGTTGGAATTCATTCAGTCCTGCAATTTTTGATGGATTCTCACAATTTTTACATCATTCAAATCAAAATTTCATGCTCGTTTCAGTGGTGTCAAGATTTCCTGTAAAAACTGGTGCAAAGTTGCTGAAAACGGGTAGAAAACAAAGCTTCTTCAAATGACCTTGTCGGGACTTTCCCTTTCCCATTGATGAAATGAACCTGCTCCTCGCGTAGTGTGAGGAGAGGAGAGAAAGAGTGAAGCATGCGAGAGAACCTGCGCTACCAGCTTCGGGGACCGACCAACATGTATCCGTGTGCCACATCTTGTGAATGAAAAACCATGTTCATCTTATAGTCAAACTGCTGCTCCCTTCTCCATTTCGCCCTTTTCTCCTTCACCATAAGAAAGCATGGCGAACCGATCGACGCTTCTTCGTCATCACCGCGATTCCTTGCTCCTATGCTATGAACTTTCCATCTTTTTGCCCTTGTAAACGAACGTCGAGCCGGCACGTGCATAGCAAGTTAGGTTCAGTGTGGTAACCTTAAGCTTTCACCACGTCGTTTCGCCAGTTTCGCGTACATTCCCTCCCGCTGCTCCTTACCTTTGATGACTCAGAAGCGATGACTTTCTCTCTAGGCTTAGTCACCTTCTTCCATTGCAGTTGGTCCAAAGTCCTTTACACTTGTACGGAAAAAGTAAGTTAGTCCTGGAATTTGGTACCTGCAAACGCCTGAATAGGCATAAAATTCCGCCGGCAGCTACAATGATTGTCACCTGGGCATTGATCGATTGATGTTGGCAGATGTTTAAAAAGTGAAACAAAATGGAACAATTGCACACGCCTACAAAGAAGATTTAGCTGTGTGACTGTGATTAGCAAACTAGAAAAAGAATCTCTTCTTTTCGCCTGATACCTTTTCTCGGTCCGTCTGACTGACACTGGCTCGAGGGTAATTGAAGGCATTGAGCAGACACGTTCCCACAAGCAAACTACACATTGAACACATGCTCAGGCATTGCTCAACGACCATCATCATGTCTCCTCCTCTCGGATAGTAATTACAGACAGGAGATGAACTAAAACAACTTTTGGTGGACCACTAACCCGGCCAAATTATGTTCGAAACAAACTGGCTTTTCCTCTGTGAGCTGATTAGTACCTAGTTTTACTAGAATTAATTACCATGAATTGAAAAGCTTCTTTGGATGGAATGCAATAATGTTGGGTCCGACGTATAGCGATCATAAACTACGAGACAAGCCCACACGTAAACAAGGAACCCACTACTATGTATAGAAGTCGGACCGGAATATCAGCCTTTTTGTCTCCCGTAAAAGGAAATTCAAGAGATATTTTTCAATCGGAAACCTATTCAGCAGATGAACACACACACACACACAGATACCTTTACAGGCTCGTAAATTCCCTCATGCTTCTTCCCTTTCTTCTTGTCTTCCATAACTGTCTACGCATTACGCAACATTGGAACATCACACATGTCCTCTTCCCTGCTGTGCGCTAATGTCTTCAGGAGTGCGAAAAGCTTAGCCGTCAAACACACCTTGATCCTTATATATGCCGTCTAGTACCAATTAACGAATTAGTTGTGACTGACTGAGGGGAAGACGGACCAAGAAAAAATGTGTGTATTTTTAAAAGACTGGGAGAAGACCATATTGTATCTTTTTGTTTTGATGGCCAGTGTTGTGGAATTCCAGATGGCGCGTCGTGCTGGGCCGATACTGACTATGGCCGAACGGTGTTGCTGTGGTTGTGATGGAAGAGTCTCGTGTGTTCGGGGCTGAGGATGGGCGGTGAAAAATGAGAGCCATTAATATTTACGACTACGATTACTTTTTTCAAAGTTGCCCCCTATCTTACGATGAGCGCCCGTTGCCCCAGGACCTTTCACACCATCGAACGCAATAGATAAATTCCCCGCGGACCCACGACAACAACAGGGATAACCACTGCATTTTTTAAATAGCTGCCCGTGCTCCAGTCCTCCTCACTCACAATCACCAACACCTGGTACGTGTCCCATTCGACTACAGCAAAGAACCTGGACATGGGATCGATATAAGGAGATGCATCCTTCTTGTTGATGATGACGACTTGGATGATGAGATGGTCGTGTCGGAGGATGGACGGATGGTTGGTGAAATACCTGTTTGATACTACACAGCCGCATAGTCTATGCCTACACAACAGTCGACGAGATTTACCATGTTCTGCTGCTGGACACGTGAAATCCCATGGCACATGCACCTACTTAAAACACATGAAAAGGTGTGGTTGCATAATAACTGGCACCTCTCCCTCCACCACCCCGTACGTAACTTTTGGACGAGCACCTAGAAGAACGCATAGGGATGCAGCGGAATCCCATCGACGTTCTCATAAAGCCTCCTGGCTGCGGATAAATTGTCAAGGATGGATGGCGCACATTTAAATTATAATCCAAATTACAACATGCTCATTCAAAGATGCAAAGGAAAGACGAGGAGAGCGTGATTAATACTCGGACCAACGTCCATCCTCTCTTTTCACTATGCCATCATATGAAATGTTGCTGCTCTCAAAATCCGCATGTTATTCAACCGAGCATAGTTTTACTATTTAACATATTCACACTGACAGCCAGCACTAGTTTTTGCATACACATTACAAATAATAACAATATCCATCACAACTCTTCATTCATCCAAGTGCTCAACTGGTTCGTTGGTTGGTTGACTGGCTGTGTGAGAACTGGACAATTGAAACTTTCAATATATGAAAAGAACAACAACACGTATTTCCAGGAAAGACAAAAGAAAAACTCTGCCAAGGATAACAACTGTAGTCGTCGACCATGTACATTTTCCGTGACACGACGCTTTTCATCATGCAACGCAACCAATTATCTCAGACCAGTTTGCAACTCCATGCCCCGCAAACTCATATGCAGCTCCAAAACTTGGAAAGCCAGGAGCAAGTACGTCTGTTATGCAATTCCATCAAATCTCGTCTCTCTGTCCTCACAATAACAACAACTATATACAGGACTTGGCATATCAAATGGCACAAAAGACGGGGAATTAATCCTATACTTATGCGCTGCACTTGATCCCTTGAATCCGCCATAACTTGAGATGCAATTCAACCCACTGACTTTGAGTCTTTGAAACGGCATGAATTCGGTGAAATATGGCCTGTTCTTCACAGAGACTCTTCTTCTCAATGGCAGCCTTCCCATTCCGTCTCCCTTAATGACGACAGGAAGACAGGAGAAAGGAGTCTGACTGACTACACGAGTTGCTTCGGTCCGTGAGCCTGATTATTCATGAGCTCCACGGAGGCTTAAAACCCTCTTTATGACTGTATTTATGATCGCTACAAGAATCAAGATTCCAGATTAGACATCTCGCCATTTCATCTCATTGATCCTCCCAGGCCACGACTCGGAACACAACGTTAAATCGCCTTCTTCAGTCTCAACCCTTTCGTGTTCTTCTATATACAATCTTAGAAGAGACCTCAACTGGTCTTCATTTTTCTTCTTTCCCTTTGCCTACACCTTGAGTCTCGCTCACATCGAGTCTTTTGCTACAGGAAATTGTTGTGTCTGTCCGTAACTCCGTGCGGCTATCTGAACCGGGAATCGAGCCAGTCCGTCGACCAACAACCACCATCATCCGCTTCATGTGAAATACAAAAAGTTTTTCAGCGCTCCGAGCACAAATTTTCGACCAACAATAAAGTGTGGTATGATGATGAAGCAACATTTTCCACTACCATCAAGCTACTTGCGCCACACAATGCTCCGAGGCATCCATCGAACGAAACCTTGTTGTATTCAGTCAGTCAGTTCCAGCTCCAACTATTATATACTTACACACCCTCATTCCCTCGTTATTATCATGGCCGTATTAACGCATAATCCAGTCAACAATATCCACTCATTATTATTAACATGGCCCTCCTTCTAATTTACCCAATGATCCAACAACCACAATCACAATCTATACTACGCCAAAATCAACCCTCGCCAGAATCCCCACTTGAAGCCACATCGACATCGACATCATCATCCCAATCAAACCATCCATCAACTAATTTTAACCGATCATCTTCACATTCAACACATATCAAATCAACCGGCACAAATTACTCCTAATTATTATCTACATGGCGAAATCTGTCTGATTCACTACCGCAGTCGTCAGCTACCAACTGACACTTTCCTTTATGTCGATTGCTCTACCTTTTTCCTGACCTTTTGTTCGCACTTTGATATAGTTGACAAGAGAAAATTATTTATACCAAGTACAAAGCGCGGCGCTCTGTGCAGATGCACCAGATTCCACCAGGTGTGCTCCTCTTAAGCTACAAAAGAGACATGAAATAAATAAATCGGCCTCCTGTTAAAAGAATTACAATGGATCAATTAGGTGATCCATTAAGTAAAAAAGCGCCATTACAAAAACACAAATTGCAATAACACTTATTACTTCTCTTACACGCCATGATTGATGAATCAAGACTGACTCCGACTACCTGCTGCGAATAACTCGGACCGACTCCCAAACCAAGTCTCACAAAGCCCAACAGGCAACTCGCGGTCAGCTAACTAAAACACAAGAAAGAAACAAGGAGCTCCTGGCTCGCATATGCTTTGAAAAAGTTTACGATGTTAGAGAGTATATAATAAAAGTATATATATTCATGGAACTAATTTAGCTCATAAACGCCGCTACGCTATCATTCAGCGTCAGTCACTGCTAACTTCAAAGGCGCTTATTCCTGAGCGGAACAAAAATTATTGTAAATGTTGCCTAGGGTGCAGAAGAGAGAGAGAGACGACAACTTTGTCGTAGCGAAGCTCAACAAGAATCTATTGATTGCGTATCAAGTTTCCGATAACATTAAATATAAATTGATAAGACACGCTTCATATCCTCTTTCACAAAATGTATTGAACACGAATGGCTATTTTAAATTTCCTCGGTTTTCAAACAGGCCGGACATTTACGAACCTCATATTCTTCAAATAATTTTTTCAACTGTCTACATAATAGCACCCTGATCATTCTGACTATAACAAGTAATAAAGCTCTGAATTATGCTGGAGCATGTTTTGGCATGATCCTTACAATCGTCAAGTTTCGAATTACACACCAGTAGATATCACCGAAACCAACTCTGACTGACAGAAAATATTTTTCGTGAAGGCTCGAAAATGATGTGAACACATTATAAACCTCGATATCATCTTAAAATTAGCCCATAAAATAATTTTATCTATCTAATGTCAATTAGGTACATTGGTTGCGCCCTGCACTTGTTTCAAGGTTAACTACAGATATATACATAGCACCAGTAATCTACAAATTTCAAAAGTTTACATGCATACATGAAACGAGAGAATATGGCATCCTCCGACAACATCAGAGCTTGAATTGTGATTGCATCTTGTTCACTATCATGGACGCAATGGCCAAGGATGACGTTGCACCTGGCGATGGGGCATTCCGAACGTGAAGAATCCTCGATGCAAGATCTCCTGTGCCGGAATCGAAGATAAAGTCTTCTACGAGATTTCCATCCTGGTCCATAGCTTGGGCACGGACTCCAGCAGGTCCCCTGGAACATGAAAAAGAAAAATTTAGCATATTTGGGGAAATAGCTTGCCATCCAGTGCAAATTCCGAATGCATCGAATCCTAAAAATTTTGAAATTCGCCTTCTGAAAGTGAGAATTTTACTATAATCTGGATTACCACGTTTTTTCTTTCCTCGGCTTATCAACTTGTGAACCTGATCTGGTTCACAGGAGTGAAATACATTGCCCTTGCTTGTTATTCACGGCCGAGGAATCTTGAATCGAGCTTAGATAAGCATCTTATAAAGAGAGTGATTCTACTTGGGGCAATTTTTTAGAACATTAAGCATTAATGCGTAATCATTTGTAATTACCACAATGAGATTCAGCCCGGAAAGGCAAACTTCAATATACTTATAAAACATGTTTCCTGTGTTTAAAACTTGCTCAGCAATTACTAGCCCACACATCCTCAAATCCGAGATTGCATCTAAATGTCCCAGCGCCAGCGCCGTGATGAATTCACCATGAGAACTACCAAACTTAAGCTGCCGAGTTACCCTAACCTTGAGGTAAATATCTTTATCAACGCCTGGAATTCACTAATTGCTCAGCAAGTTACGTAGTTTGTTGAAAACAAAACGAAAAGCATCTCATCTCACCGGCTGATATCTTCTGGTCCTATGTTTGGAATATATTTTCGTAATTCGGTCAACTGCATGTTGATACAGGCAGAACGCATCATTTCCGACGTTCCAAAACCAGCGTAGCGAAGTGCCAGTTTCTGGAAGCCTTTGAAGCGAACAGAGTCAAGAAAATCTCTCATGTCGAAATCTCTCCACGTGTAGCCTTCACGCTTGAATGCCAAAATGGCGTTTGGTCCCAGCCAAACACTGCCGTCCATTCTCGGAGTAAAGTGAACGCCGAGAAACGGAAACCGAGGATCGGGAACCTGGAATACAAATCAAATCGATTAGCTATAACCATGAACATACAAGCGTAGAAACCTAACAAGAATGTTCGTTTGTCAAATGTTAAAACAAAAGAATCAATTACCGGATAAATATTCCCGCGAACCAAGTTGCACTTTTTGGGATTCAGCAGTAGATATTCGCCTCTGAAGGGTATAATTCTAGGATCACGATCACATCCCGACATCTCTGCCAAACGATCAGAATGCAGCCCACCGCACGTCAGTACAAACTTGGAATATATCACCTGGAAATAAGCATGAAATCAGTTTGAGATCAGCAACTTAACACGAAGTTTTGAAGCTATCGAAACTCAGAGAAAGATGGCCACAGTTAAAGCTCAGTCAGAGCCATCATTTGTTGCAACAATCGCCATAAATCAGTTCCAGCCGTACATCCATTCTCATCCTAACCTGGTGTTTGTAGTCGTTAAAAAACGTACGGAAACGCCATTCCAAAGTCTAATCTGTACTCGAGTGTTCAAGGTTGTTATGATCACACACTGCATTTATATTACAGTGGCTTGTGCCCAAGACAGAATGACAAGATTGTTATGTGTGTTTCATACAAGCAACGTAACTAGAACCCGGGTCCACAGAATGACCGAGAGCTCAAGAGGCTACATACATTTGAAATCATTAAAGATTCCACGTGGATCTTGGTTTCTGACATAGCTTGTGTACAACCAGTCGGCGTTAATTTATTGGAGATAAGACGAATAAAGACGACATTTCAATGTAATCCCTACCCGGCATTTAAGAC
>JAQGBJ010000554.1:0-37721 GCA_034698345.1 Sphaeridia pumilis | reverse complement strand
TTGGAACGGAATCTGACAGCCGTAAACTGATAAATAGCTGGATGTTTAAGAATATATTTTATTGGGAAAAGTTGTATGGGATGGCGGGGGGAGTTGTGTAAAATGGTTGGATGGCGTTTATGCTTGGATTTTTCCGATGACAAAAGCATTGATAACAAAGCGGGGTTTTGAATTTCGTTGAAAGGGAGATGTCTTGAAATCAATCAAGGAATAAATTTCCGGGTCAGTAGTTACGTGTCGGAAAAGAGAAAAGAAGGGAATAAATGAGAAGGAAGAAGAGCGAGAGCACTCTTTCGTTTGAGCTGATGGAGCTTGAGCTAGGATGGAATCAGTGGCGAAATTGTTGAAGAATTCTTGTGCAGATTGGTCGTGGTAGGAGAGAAGCTGATGGAGCGAAAGGGTTAATGGGTGAAGTGTCTTGGGTGCAGAATTCGTCAAAGCATTTGGGAGGAGCGTAGTTTATGTATATAGAGATTGTGACTGTTGATAGGATTGAAGATTTTAGATTTTGGATGGAATGTTGTTTTCGGGTTTGAGAGATGGAGGCATTGACAAATTTTTGAGGAGATTGTGTGCGATTGGGGAGATACGGAAGAAGAAAGAAACAAGACTTTTTGGTGTGGGATGATGAGTTTGAATCTGGATACAAAGCAATGGGGTGTGAATGCACGTTTGAAAAGCTAATATATTCAAGTCAGTGAATCGGTATGCTGCTTTATGCTGGTTGTGAGGGTTGGTGAAAAGTACAACTATTATATGCTACTGGAGGAATGTAATTTTTGACTTTTGTGTTCTGATGCGCTTTTGATGCGGAAGTTTTGGAATGTGTTATATTGTCGCGATTTCTTTTTTGAAGCAGAGGATTTGTGTGCTATAGTTGTGGGAATTAATTTTGGTTGGGCTTTGACAACACGACGGACGGCATGTGTTTTAAGAGCGTGGTGGGGACATGGGGACAGTGATTGGAACGGCGTGAAAACGGAATGAAGACCTGAGAAGCTGTGTTACTGAAGTTTATGTGTTTGTCAATTTCAATTGTGGAGCGGCGAATATGGATGTAATGTTTTGGGTGGGTGGTGGATGGGTGAAAGGGGATTTCAATGGGGTGATAAATTGTGCTGAAAGACGAGGCTTGCTGTCCTTTTGCTAGTGAAACGTCTACATGTCAGGAGGTTTTAAAGGCATATATGCAAAGGACGTGACGTGAAAAAGTAGGAGCCGGAAGATAAGCATCGGAACGAGGGAAAATAATAGTGTACAAGCGTGGAGAAAATTCGGGAACAAATCTCGACAGCTGTGTGCATATCCATACGGTGCGGCGGGTTGGTGTACATTTGCTTTTGAATGTCAACTGACAGTAAGCTTTTTGGGATGCCGTGAGGATGGCGATGCATGTTTTGTGTGTGTGTGTGTGGACTAATGTGGACGAGGACGACGGGGAAATGGTGGATTGGAGCATGTTTGGAGTCTGGTGGGAAAGGATTGCTTTGGAGGTTCCATGGCTTCAGCGAGCCATGTTGTTTGTAGACGACAAGTAGAGGAAATATGTGTGAACTGGAGGAGACAAAGCCAAAGAAGGAAGGGATAGACGAAGAAGAGTATGGGTAAATGGCTATCCGGGAGGGAGCCGGGTCTAATTTTGATTGGGAGTGAAAGTGAATGTGATATCTGTCAAGAATTTTAGTGTGTTTATGGTCGAGTCTTGGATTAATATGAAGAAAGGAAGGTTGTTTGATTAATGGGAGTGATGACTGATAAATGCGGTGAGGAATCTAATGAGAGATTTGATTAAAAACACTATAAATGAGAGGAACTTGAGGCGGGGATTATTGAAAGCAAATCCTTGTATTCCTTGGAGCAATGTTTGTCTGGGAATAAATTTATGTATGTATATAGGCAGAGAGTAAAGATGGATTTTGATTGAGTGTCGGCTTGTGCATATGTTTGTAATGAAGAGAAAGTTGAAAATGATGTATCCAATTGAAGGATATTTTGGAAGATGAGGTTGGGCTTGATCTTGCTTGTGTGATTTCGTGTAGTGAGGTTGAACTAATTTGGCAACGACATGCATGAAAGAGGGAAGATGGATGGATGGATTGATGCTAAAAGTGTTGTCGTCGTCGGTGATATCAAGAGTAAGAGTGAATTTGTTGTTTGGATAAACAACATTAGGCGAAAACAGATTGGCTTTCTATGTTGGTGGTAGTGAAAGTGGGGAATTTGGTTGGGAGAAGTGGTAGAGGAGTAGACGGGCTCGTTTACAAAAGAAGCGTGTATGTGTATTTGTGTGGGCAGGGAAATGTTTTAGTGGCAGTTAATAAATTAAAGTTGGAAAAGTAGAGATGGTTTTCTTGGTACGAATTTTAAAGTTGTGTGTGGAGAGTAGCGAGTGGATTTTAATTTGGTGGTGCTCCTGGTTGGGACTGTCTGCGTGGAGGAGTGAGTGACGAGTTTGGGAAAGACTTGGTACTGGAAAGTTATAATGTGTTTGAGCTGTCATGGAGTAGCGTAAATCTGGGAAGTGTGATGTTTCCGTGTTGAAAGTTTGTAGTTAATTAATGTGATGAAGTAAAAGAGTTGGTTGTGGAATTTAAGGGTGGTTTAAAGACGGCGTGTGTAGGCGGGCTCACAAGGACAACGGAATGCTGTTAGTTAGTTGGAAGGATGTTTTGGTTTGGTTGACTGCTCGGCGGGATGATGGGATGTATTTTGTAGGTAGGAGTATATATGCCGGGTAGAGGAGCACTTGTAAACTTTTGTGGAAAGTCACGCTCAAGTTCCGGAATGAAGAGTGACAAGGAAGGGTGTAATTTAAAAAAGTCAAGTGGAGTTTATGTAAGAGTGGTGTACGGGGGAAGTTGGGGGACCTTGTAAGGTTGGTAAAGTGTTAGATTTTTTGATTTGTTTCAACTAAGAGGTTAGGTCGAATGAGGAAGTTGTGAAAGTTTGCATGTAATCGAAGGGATCCGTGCTTTCGTGAATCAAGTGGCGGAAGTTTCTCCGAATTGTAAAATTAAAAAGGAAAAAATACAGATCCTTGGTGACAAGAATCAGGAAATATAAAGTTTAATTTCGCAGTTTTGATGCTCTTTTGTAGTGTTTGCTGCTGTCGAGTTGTTCTGTGGAGCGGCTTGGCTCGGACTTGTTGCTATATTGATATACTGGAAGAGAAAGTTGGTTAATCGAGACAGAAAGTTGTAGATATATATATATATGTTGTTAATTATTTGGTTAACTTTTGTTTTTGGGGTGGGAGATTTTGGAGCATGTTTGTGAAGAAGTAGTGTAGTTTAGTTAAAGATGGAGATGGAGGTCGTTAGAGGCGATGCTGGCTGGTGACTATTTGCGAGTAAGTCTGGTGGAAAGGGCAATCTGATGACTATATATATATTTAAGCTAAATTTTGTAGTGGCGATAAGGAGGATGGAAGTAATTGGGAGCAATAGGGAAGTTTCGAGGCTGAATTCGGTTGATAATGATAAAGATTGCTTCTTTTCTTTGGGAGCGTCGTGGCGGCGGTGGAGACGAAGGACGACACTAGGAAAGGGCAGAAGGGAGAGAATTGTATGGAAAAGGAAGTAGCAAAAGTAGGAAAGCAAGCGAAAAAGGAGAGACCAGAAGGGATAATGGAGCAAGGAATCTGATGAAGCGGCGGTTGGGTACGTTGCTCCGATAAACGGGATTTTCACGAGACAGACGGCGAGTCCCGCCAACTAACTGTTGTGCGGAAAGGAAAAGAAGTGGCGGCTGCTGGCTGGCTGGCTGGCTGAAGCGGGAGAGTAGGGAGAGACTGTTGAGGCGGTTTCGGGAAAGCCGGGTATAAGAGGACGGAAATGTGGGAATAGCGGGCATTCGTGAGTTGGAAGTTGACTATGGTGTAGGTGATGTTTTGTCGTCATGTGTTTTTGAAGGAGTGAGTTGTGGTGTTACAAGTTTTGTACTGGGGAAGTTGGTTCCACGTGGTTCTTGGTAGTTTGCGCCGGGTGACATTTTTACCGGGAGCCGTGTTGTTTACCTATGGCTTGTGTTTTTATATGGTTTGTAGTTATTTGTGGAGAAGGTAATTGAATATCTTGGAAAGGACGACGAAGAGACAGGAGGACCAGTTTGAGTGGCGTTGCTAAAAATAGCGGCGGGTGGCTGTTACATTGAAATGCAGCTGGAGGATATGATGCGAGGGACAAAAAAGTTGTGGCTGCTGCTGGCGAGATGGAAATGGCAATGAAGTAGAACTAGTTGCTTGTATAATATTGTACATGAAGACGAAAAAATAACGGGAGTAGTGAGGAGAGGGTGAGAATTTAATGTACTGGTGGATGTGGAAAAGGGATTATTTACGACGTTAAAGTGTTTGAACAGAAGGCGAAGAAGAAGAAGAAGAAGAAGACGACGGCGACGAACAAGTGTTGGTTTCAAGACCATATACATAGAAGCGGTGGTGGTGTCAAGAATAATATATTTTTGAAGTGATGGTTCATTACGTGGATTGCAATTCAGTTTGAAATTACGCAGAGCATTAGGAAAAGCAATTGCGAGTGTCATTTATATTTAGCGCGACGGAATTGATCTTGTGGTGGTGGTTGTTGTTATTGCTGCGGGATCTCTGGAAGGAGACATTATTAAATGGCGGCGACCCAATGTTGTAAAAACAGCCAAGTAAGTGAAATAAAATGAGGTTGATAAAATTTGGCGCTAATGAATTTGAAGTGACAGTGTAAATGAAAACAAGGGGGAGGTTGGTTGGAGAGATTGGAAGAGGGAATTGGTGCTGATGGAAGTGTTTTTTGATAAACAAGTAATGATGAGACTTTGTTTTGATGCCGTTGGAGATTGGATGGATAGATTGGGATTTTTTTAAGGAATCAAGGATGAGGTTAGAGAATGAAAGAAGTGATGGTTGAGGGTGTTGGATTTGTTTGAATTTTTTGGCATCACGTACTTGAATGTGTACTTTTGAAGTCTGTTTGGTTGGTGGTGAAAGTTTGGCGAAAGTTTTGGCGGACAGTTGTTGGAGTTGTGATGGGTTGGCGGTAGTTTTGCAGTACGTGCTATTTATGAGGATGTTGTCGAAGCTAGTTTGGATTGGATGATTTACATGGGGAAGAAGAGGGGAGGGAAAGTTTGTGTTTGGAAGATTGACGTTGGTTGTGTGCGTCTACGGGTCTACGCTGTTACTGCTGGTATTTGAGGAATGGATAGTTTTGATGAGAAAGAAAGTAGTTGAGGAGGTTGCAAGTATATGCATGTGCTGTTTGTTGGTATCGGGTGTGGAGCAAGTTTGTGTGGAGAAAAGTTTCTTGGGGATTTGTGTGTAATATTGAATAGGCGGAAGTTTTGTGTAGATTGATGAAAAGTGCGTGTGTACGTGTTTAGTTCGGGATGATACTTACGGCTTGGTTGTTGTTGTTGTTGCTGCTGCTGATGGTTTGTTTGGATGTGTGTCGGGCCTTTGAAATCAGCTGTTGGTGGCAACATCAAAGGATTTGCAAGGAGTATAATTAGAAGAGAATATAAGCTGTTGTTGCTGGTGGTGGTGAAAGGGAGGGAACAATAGATGTTTACAATAAAGTTTGAGTGCAAAAGTGTACTATATGCATAAGGAAATTTTGAAGTTTTGGAGAATGGAAGCGCTAATTGTTGGGACTGGATGGAGCCCGGAGAAAATAAGATGGCCGTAAAAAATATATAGCGTCGTGGCGTGTATTTTTTTGTTTTTTGTTGATTACATTATTATATATACAGTACGTTGGTGCATGTTATGTGGAAGTGTTTCGTGACTTGGGAGTCGTTGAATTGGTTGACTGTGTGGATTGGATGGAGATGGTGGCGGTGGTGGCAGTGAGTGTGGAAGTAATTTAGAAAACCCACAAATCACAGTTAGAGTGAGCTAATTTTATTTCGTGACTTGGAGAAAGTTGAAAAAAGTTGGCTGGGATGTGTGCACGGAAGGAAGGAATTAACATGTAGGTTACTGGAGGTTTGGGTTGTAGCAATCGTCAGGTTGTGTGTGTGCGTGGTTCTTGTTGGAGGTTGGAGAAGAAGAAGAAAGTGGTAAGGAGAATCCAAGAATTTACACAAGGTTATATGAGGTTTGAGATGTCTGAAAGGAGAGGAATGTTGAGGGTAAATGAAAATTTGTGGACTAACGTGTGTGTGTTTGACTGGTGTTGTTTCTTGATTTCGATGTTTTAGTCTGGTGGAAAATTGCACAAGTTGTGTATCGCGTGTGTGGACTGTGGACTACTGGCTGCTGGGTAAAGAACATGGATTTTATGGGAGGCAAAAAGGAGCGTGGCTAAAAAAGTATGGGAGAAGAAAAGTTTTTCTTGTGGCGCCGAGATATTTTTCCGTCTTTTGGGTCGTGAGAAAGTCGTTTTGGCGAAGGTGCAAACCATTACGGTTATTGCTGTAATGGTAAGTGGCTTGGTTGTGGCTGGTGACGGTAACGGGGGGATTTTTGCACACGGCTTGAAATGGCTTCCGCAGTTTCGCAACGTTAAAGGTGGAGGATGAAATGGCAAGGTTTAGGGGTTTTTGAACGCTTATATGGGGCTGATTATACGTTTGTGTTTGGGGAAATGTGGCTATTATGTTTTGGCCATGAGGCTTGAGACTTGGTGGTGTGTAATGGCGTCGGTCGTCTTGACTAGCGAGTGAAAGAGTGGCTGTTTGGTGGGAATGGTGGTGGCATTTGAAGGTGAATTTTTGGATGGAATTATTAAAAGATGGTGACGCGGTAAGATGGGGAGATGCAGTTATATACTATATAAAGCGGCTGGAAATGTGTCGTTTGCATGCATTTTTAAAAGTGGTGGTAGTGGTGGCTATGTTTGTGAGTAAGTTGGGAAGGCTATTATTGTTTCGTGGCGTTGGGGAAAGTGCAAGGATGAATATGCAATATTGTTGTTGAATTTGTGGGCTGTAAGCGAGGTATGGATGTTGTGAAGATTTTAGAATGTGAGAGAAAGTTGCGTAGTTTAGGTGAGCAAAATATAGTTGATACGAAGGAATATTCTTTGGGGATGCATTTCGGGCTGACTGACTGACAGGCGGTATGTTTGTTGGATCTAGCGGAAAAAGTAGGAAAGTCGATTTGGTTTTTGGTCGGTGCGTAACTGGAGGCTGGAGAGTTGGTTGTGTTGGAGGTTGACGAAGAAAAAAGAGTTGGGCAGCGGCGGCGGCGGCGGGTTCGAGACATGATGTCTGTTGCAGTAGGTACGTATTTTTGAGTAGCTCCCTGAGGATTAGAGTAGGAGATAAATGAGGGAAATAAAGCTTGTTGGGAAGACGCAGACGAAGAAGACGAGGAGGACGGATGAAAGAACATGTTGTAGTTTAGTTTAGTTTGTATGCTGGAGTTGATGCGTGATTATTTGCACGATGAGGTTCGTTTGGAGGAAATTGGAAATCTTGGAGGCGACATGGACGGTGTATTGGAATGCTTTGGAATGTACGTGCATATCGCAACGAGGCTTTGAACGAGGCTTCAAGTGATGCATATCTTTCCTTGTTCAATTGGCTGACATTTGATACTTTGAAAATGCGTGTTATTGGCATTGCATGTGCCTGACTGCATTTGTTTGCAACAATGGCGAATAGAGAAAAAGCGGAAGGTTTCCTGTATGTAAGTGTTGGATTGAAGAAATGAATATTTGCGTGTGTGTAAATTGTCGACTGTTTGAAATGGATATATGCAGTTGGATTTTATGGGCTGAACAGAATATGGATTTGAAATGGTTGAAAAGGAGGAGGTATGCCGTTTGAAGCGAAGAACGGTGAGAGAATGTATTTTGGGAAGAGTGGAAGAGATGGTGAAAGTTGTATGGTTTTTGGGCGAATGTATATATATATATATACATGGTGACAATTGGCTTTGGATTTTGGCTTTATGGAGGGAGAGGCATGAAGGATAAGGATTAGTGAAAATTTTGGGGAGGGAAGTATATATGGGGAAAAGATAGGCGAAGATGAAGTCGTGTTAAAAGTTAAACGGGTTGATGAAGGTTAAATTGAGTTTTGGCTGGAGGGAATCTGATTGTATGTGAATGTGCGGTTAATGGAAGTGGATGCATGAAGGGAACAAGATTGGTTGAATAATTTGATTGGGCTCTTGCTAGTGGATGGAAATGGGTGGAAGAAGGTTCTGACTGGCATGGGTATGTTCTTTGGGCAAAAATGTATTCTGAGGAGACGGGAGCAGGAGCATTGTGGGATAAAGCGGTTTCAGCTGGGATCAGTAAGTGAATATTGTAGCGGAATAAAAAATATGGATGTGACGTAACTGTAAATACAGGAAGGAGTGCATTGGGATGGGAGTAATTTGGAATCAGAAATTTGGGAGATGTATAACTGGATGTGCATCAGATAAGCTAGAGACCGTGTATCTAGGAAAAATGATTTCTGTATCTATGGTCCCTTGAGAGGGTAATGAAGGTTGCTATGCCGTATAATAAAAGGAGAAAAATTACTAATTGCATCGCTGTCGGAGGTAATGGAAGAGAAAGTTGTGATGACTCGTTGAATACTTGTGGAGGTTGAGATGGGATGAATATGGACGTGGACGTAATGGGCGAGGGTCGTCGTCGTTGAAGAGAGGGACGTGATGTTGGGCGGATTAAGCGCTAGTAAAAGTTGGTTTTTTAGGCTCAAGTGGGTGGAAGGGTTGAGGGTTTTGGAATCGAAGCGTATGATGAGTAGTTGGATAAGTGCAAATGAAGGAGGACTTGATCATGAGGCGAGACGGGCGTTTGTGAGCGGGAATGACACTTGAGGATGTCGGTCGGTGGCGTTGGCGGCGGATGAAGGGCGGAGTTGGTTGAAAATGTTCATCCAGGATGATGAAAGTGTATTAATAGCTTTCTATATGGTTGAGTTTATCGGGAAAGATGAAAAGAAAGGCCGAGATGAGGAGGATGATGATGGTGGTGACGGTGATGACGATGCTGGAAAGGGCGACAGTAAATCTAGTGGATGAGAGGAGGAGTGGGTGGATTTTTTGGAAAAGTATGTAATGTAATGAAGTTGAGAAAAATGAGTGGAAATTAAGGCTGGTGAAGTGGGTATTTGTTGAGTAAAGTTTTGGCGGATGATGAAAGGGTTTGGCGGGTTGTGGAGAGGAAAAGGCCGTGGCAGAATTTTGGTTGCAAGTTGTTGAGCGCATTAGGAGCATAAAGGAGGATGTGGACGCGTGTGTACAAGGGTGGAAGACAAGATTGTGAAGATTTCAATTAATTTTCCTGCTAATGATCCGGAGGCGAGAGAGTGTATGTATGTTAGAGAGGGAACATGTGTGTGCCGGGCCGCCGTGTATTGATAGATGAGTTTGGATATGGATTGAGAGGGTAAAAGGGTGGAAAGTGTGTGTGTGTGTTTGAATGAAAGCGTACTTGATTTGATAAATATATATGCGGTAATGACTTGGCTGTCCGTAACGAGAGTTGGTATAGTACTGGAGCATGGTATTCTTTGAGTCGTTTGAAGTAAGATTACGGAGGATAAAAGGTTGAGGAAAGTATAGACAGGGATGGGGAAGGAGGTGGGGTTTTGGAATTTCATTAATTTCTAATCATAGGAACGAGGATGCAGATTTGCAAAAGGCGGAACTTGTTGGCGGTAAT
The DNA here is from genome assembly GCA_034698345.1 of Sphaeridia pumilis. Classification (NCBI taxonomy): domain Eukaryota; kingdom Metazoa; phylum Arthropoda; class Collembola; order Symphypleona; family Sminthurididae; genus Sphaeridia; species Sphaeridia pumilis. The sequence goes on along the minus strand of JAQGBJ010000554.1, from coordinate 28,104 downwards.
AAGACATTGATTTCCGTTTGAGAGATTGAAATTGTCGAGTGGGGTTTGATGATTGGATGAGCGTGAGAAAATATATGAGTATATAGTTTATGGAGATAGAGAGAGGTCAAATGGAATTAAATGATGGTGTTAGTGAATTGGTGGGGAAGATTGAGAAATACGGAAAGTTGTTTGAAGAAGAGAAAATGAATGAAGAAGAAGAAGGAGTAGAGATAAATTGGCATGTGTATATATAGCGGATGATTTAAGTAGATGTTGTTGGGTTGTGAGGTGGAAAGGGAAAGTTGGCTTGGTTTGGAGTCTGTAAAAGGTGTATGTATATATATATATGGCTGGAGGGGAAAGTGGAATTGAGAAAGAGAAGCTAATTTTATGCTGCATTAGTTTAAACAAAGTGTTTATTAAAGCCATAACTCGTCTTGTGTTGTCCGGGGGAAGGAGTGGATAAGTAGTTGTATGTAGTAGTAGGTTCTAGCGTCTACTTTGAGGCTTTGATGTGGGGACTTTTGTGTAGAAACAAATGTGATGGCGTGGATGAAGAGGATATTGTTTGGCTTTGACTGTGTGGCTAACGGCAATTTAGCAGAGGGTTTAGGACGTGATATAAAAGTTAACGGCAGATATTTGACGTAAAAATAGGTTGGAGGGGACGGCAATATTTCTGAGGTTTACCTTGTGTATACTCGTTCGTGTACATTGAAGGGATGGATGATGATTATATGAGATTTCAAAGTTTGTTCATGTCCATGATATACCCCTTTGGGGGCGGAAGATTCCAAGAAAGATTTGGTGACATTGGATGGATTTTTTGGAGGACATTAAAAGAAATGGAGGAAATGCATTGACCATAAAATGCAGCTCGAAGATGAAAAAGGAAGGGAAACGGAGAGTTTGGAAGTGCAGGAGTCAGTTGGGAAGAAATTGTTGGATATATATATTCCGTATGTATGTTTTAGAAAAGGTGTCGTTGTCGAGATTGGATGAAATGGGTACGGAAGTAAGGTCAAGGTTGTTGGGTATTCAAGGCACATGGGAAAGTTGTAGAAGTAGTTTAGTAATAGAGTGGAGGCATTTGGAGCTGGGTTTTAGTGCTGTGGGAGTGAGTAAAAATGCGTGGATTTTGGGCTAATGAAATAATTTGGAGTCAGACTGTGTCACGGGGGACGTAAAGGATGCGGAATGCAGCGGGGTAATGGTTATGCAGGTGTATTATGATTAGTATTATTTTGGTTGAAAGTTTGGATAGAAGTAGTGTTGGTGGTGCATGCATTATACATGAGATGTTTATTTGGCGGGGAAAAGTCAAAGAGAAGGAGCGAGAAAGCTGGGATGGTAGTATGTATATATATGTAGTAGCAGTTGGTCTGTGGATTTTAGATGAAATTGTTGAAATACAGAGACGTGATTTGGAGGATGGAAAAGTGAAGAAACAAAGAAGGATGCATTGCCAATAAGTATATATGTATGTGCGCGTATTTATTGGACAAGGGTACATGTCGCTGGGTTGGGAATGTTTGGAAACAAGGAAAGTTGGCAAAGGCGATAGATTTTGGCTGGCTAGTTTGTTGGTTGTAGTGTTGTGGAGGAGAAGGGAGAGGAGTGTGTGGAAGTAGTTAATTTGATAAGTTGTGAAGGATGGATTGTTTTGTAGATGTTGAGGTATGCGGTTGGTTCAAGTTGGAGGAGTCGAAGTAGCAGAAGTGGGAGCAGTACTTACTGTGGCGTAATTCAGAATTGGAGAAGAGTCAGCGAGGAAAGCATGGAAGTAGTTGGATCTGGACAAAGTGGAAGAGAGAATTTTCGCGGAAATTTGAAATTGCGGGCGGCGGATGCAGATGGCAAGTATATTGTATAGAGGTTGGTGAGAGTGAGGAGATGATGGTAGTTTGGGGGCTGGGAAGTATCTTTGAATGTGGGCTTACAGGGTGGTTGATGAGGCTCTTGTGTGAGATGACGGGGAAAGGACATATGAGGATGTAGAATTGAAGGAAAGGTTTGAATGGGAGAAGAAATGGGATAAAGATGGAGTTGAGTTTTGAGTGGAAGGAGAGGATGAGGTTGGCGGAATATGGGGGGTACTTGGGGCAATAACAATGTAATAGTTGCGTTTATGGAATTTTTAAGGATTGTTTTGGAGGATAATGTGACTGAGTAAGGGGTGCATTAGGTGGATTTGTAGTCGTAGAGATTTTTATCCGGTGGAGGAATTGGATGCTTGTATTAATGGTTATTTGTGTGATTGCGCGTCTGGTTGTGGCCATGTCGTTGGATTTGGTGGATGAAAGTGACATTGGTGAGGCACAAGCATGTGCGATGGGTAGTTGTTGGGGCTTTGGTGACAAAGGCAACGGGATAGGGAAAGTCGATTGGGATTTGGTATGGGAGAAGAGTATGGATTTCGCAAATGGTATATAGGCTGGTGTGGGTAGAGGGAAGAATTGGTGAAGTCGGCTTTTTTGGTGTATTTTAAGGATGGTTGTAGAAAAAGATTGGAAATGTGTGGGATAGGAAGTAGGTTGATTACTGATGTTGTCAGATGGTAAGTTGTGAGTTTGAGCGGTAATAGGAATTGACGGTGAAAGGATGGTGTGTCGTCTAGTTGTAGTTGGGTGTGTGACTATGGGACTTGTGGATTTTTTGGCCGGGTTCTTTCTAGGAATTGGTAGTTGGTGTGAGTAGAGTAATGGGAAGGATTTTTGTTGCATCGATTTCTGTGGGTCTTGTTGGGTCGACTTGACTTATAGAGTGCGGCGCGGCGTTTTGTTTTTCCGGTGCTGGTGCTGCTGGTGAATGTCGGTCGGTTGGTCGGGAATTTTTTGTGCGTGGATGTGTGCGTGCAAGTACAAGGTTGGAAGCTGTAACAGGAGTTGGAAATGGAGAAGGACAATAAGTGAAAGGGTAATTAGGAAGAAGAGGGAAAGAAGGTTGTAAATGTGACATTTTTACCTGGTGACCATGCTGTGCGTGGGGATACAGACTGCGTGGGCCATGAGTAATTTTGTGATGGTAATTTTGCAGTTGGCTGGTGCATTGGGGAGTGAAGAAGTTTGGCCAGGGCCATGAAGGAAGAAGAAAGGAGAGACAAAATGCATTGGGCGAGTGAGACAAAGGGAAAGTGCACTTGCTAAGGGAAGAAAGTGGGAGACTAGGAGAAAGGAGAGGAAAAGTGTGTTGGACTACGGAGCACGTTTGGTCGTAATACGTATTATACGTCGTAGTAGGACGATTATTTGAGATTAGGAAATGTTGATGTTTTTGGTACTGGCGGACTTGGTATATATATACATGTATATATATATATATATGTGTGTGTGATGTGGTGGTGCGGAGTGGGATGGAGAAAGTCTTGGGAGGAAACAAGTGAAAGTAGCGTTTATTTTGACGGTTGGTGCTGGCTGTAAGGAGGAGGTAAAGAATGAAAGTAGAGACGATTAAGGAGGAGAACACATGGGATAATGTGTTTGTGTGCAGTGCATGTTGCCAGTTTGTTAGTGCCGTATGCTGGAATGTTTGTTGCGTCTGGAGTCTGGAGGAGTACTTGTACAAGTTTCTTTCTGTATACACTGAAGGAGGTTGGACTGATGGAGAAAGTGGGACTGGGTGGCTCGATTTGTTCTAGCTGGGTTTTTTGTTTCGGTATTTTTGTTCCATTTTGGCTTTTATTCTGTGACTTTGACTTCCTGAGCTGGCTCTTTTGACTTCCGTCCTGTCCTGCGAGGCTGGCGGCGAAGGGATTCTGTGTGCTGTATACTTCAAGAATTGGAGTAGTATTTGTATTTGATGGGTCTGCTGGGTTTGAGAGCTGCTGCTGCTGCTGGCTGTGAGGTCGGCGGCGGGAGCGGATGTTTGTGCTTCGGAAAGTGGAAAGAGTTGGAGGAGCGGTGGCCGCAGAGGCTACAGTTTATTCTGTTGAATGAGGTTATTGTGTTATAGGACAAGTTTTGGTGTATTGGGTGAAAAGTGTATGTTTGTGTATGAGAGAAATTTTGTTTTGCTGGTCTGGAAGGGGACGAGGATTTGTTTATGGGGTCGTTTTTCATGACGAGTTGGAAATTACCTGCTTGGGACAGAAGGACACACGTGTGTTTTTGTTTTGCTGCTCCTGCTATTCGAGGAAAGGGAGGGAAAGTGGTTTGCAAAAGTGTTGTTTATAATAAAGTCAAAGCTTATGGCTGGAATTGCATGTGTTTTTGTAGTGGGGCATGGTAAAGTTTAAGCTATTGGCGTTTTAAGCGGATAAAATTTGGAGATGTGGAATGAAGTGGAGGGATGAGTGGACATAATGTATATATGGCGGGCGGTTGAAGATAAAAGTTGTGTTGTAACATGTACTGGGCATGTAGCGTTGTGTTGTGTCGAGATTGGGGTTGAAATCAAATGCTTATGCTGTTGAAGTATTTGGATGTTTTGTGAATTTGGGATGCGGGCATTACAAGGGCAGCATACAGAATTGCGTAGTCTGCGGACGCTGGACGAGACGAGATAGACAAGGGAGATAAACCGATTAAAATATTTGCACGAGTTAACCGGGAGGCATAGGAATTAGGTTTGGAATTAAATGGAAGAGAGCTGCCGGTGGTGTTGTCGGGTGTGGAAGTATCGACGGCAAGAGGAGGAGGGTAAGTTGCCGGCAGGTTCCGTTTCGAATGTTTCTTTGAAGATGTTTGGTTGGAAGAATGACTGATGATTATATGCTGGGATATTGAAAGGAGAAACGTTGCACGGGTGTAGTGAATAGTGGACTGGGGATTAGAAATTTGCGAAAAGTTGCGAAATGGTGGATGATGTTGGAGGCTAGTTTTTCTCTTTGGAAGTAGCTGAAACTTTTTAAATGAAGTGAAATTCTTGAGGGGTTGTATCTTTATTATGAGGTTGAACAAGGGCGGGAGGTGAAAGGACGAAAAGTTTTTGCAAAAGTTGTTTTGGAGATGACATACATGTGAGGTTGGGTTTGTTGGTGAAGAGTCTGACTGAGTGACTGTAGGGAGAGGAGATATGATTCGAAATGTGATTAAATTTGAGGGGGGAGAGAATAGCATGGGGGAGCATTATTATTTCTGACTGAGTAGCTTGGAAGGAGTAAACTTGTGTTATTTTACGGCTTCATTAAGGTTGTATGTATGTTTTGAATAGTTGATGTTGTAGTTGTGTTTGTGTGATAAAAAGTTGGTAGAATGGAAGAATTTGAAAAGAGACAAAAACTTTTTGCGAGAAAGTTTGCTTGTTTGAATGTACGTGCAAAATATGAAGATGTGTTGTATGTTAGTGAATAATGTAAAAAGGTGGAATAGTGGGGACTTGGGAGCGAGGTTTTTGGTTGAAGAATGAATGATTAGGATAGGACTGACGTTTTGGGTATTAAAGGAACAGAGGTTTATAAAATGGGGAGGTGGGGTGGAGTTTGCTAAAGATGTTGACTTTGAGGGCAAGGCGTTGTGTGTATAGTACAAGTCAGCTGATGAGGAGTAATGGATTTGTCGCGAAAATTAATCCCGGAGGGGGAAAGTTGTGTGTGTGTGCGTTCGGAGGATTTGTGTCGGAGTAAAAATGAGTGTGTCGCTGGTGAAGAAGAAGAAAAGTGTTGTAAGACAAGGAGTTGATTGGGAGAAAGTTTTTGACTGAAGGAGGTTGAAAGAAGAAGACGACGAGAATCTATGGGTTTGATTGTGGGATGAAAGGAAGGGAGGGAGTAGTAGTGCAGTGATTTATTCGGAAGTTGCGGAGTGATTGGTAAGCGTAGGACAAATTATGAGTTTAAGAGAGCTTGGGAGAAAGAAGATTTTTGTCGGTCGTTTGGGGAGAGCTGGGTGGGTGGCTGGAGGAGAATCGATCGTTAGACAGGAGATAACAGTAGTAGTCGTAGTGGAAATAGCGGCAGAAGCGGGCAGACAAGGAGAAGAGGTTGAATGAAAGTAGGGCGAAAGGGAAGCGTGGATGGAAGAAAGAATGAAAGAGTTACAGAGAAATAAAGAAATGTGTGTGTATGTGTGGATGTTGGGTGAAATAGTTGGCTCTGTTGGTGGTTACGTTGGATGCAGGCTGGCAGATTTGGAGAGCGGTGGGTTCTGTTGCTGCTGCTGCTGTTTTGGTGGAAATTGAGGAAAAGGCCCGGATGAAAGCGGCGGCGGCGGCGGGAAGATGGAAGGATATTTGGAGCCGGCTGACTGTTTTGCAGCCCGCATGTGTTTTGGAAGTGTACATGTATAATAGTAAATGTGCGTGGCGAGAGACGGTGGAGAGAAGAAATAATATCTAAACGGTTTAGCGCGTGAGCTGAGCTGTATCAAGTGGCATAAGACGGAATTATGTAATGGTGTATACATTGTGGTGATTATTCAAAGCGCTGCTGCTGGCTTGATAAAAGTTGTATAAGAAAGTTGGGAGACGGCGGTGGATGCGACTGTAGAATTCTGTAAGGAAGGAACGACGGCATTGGAGTTGTTACTGAAAGCTGGAGAAAGGCTTGGTTGCGTTGGTGGGTATGAAATGGCGGAGTGAGATGCAAAGTTTGAATAACAAATGGATTGGAGCTATGGAATGCTGGTGGGGAGGGAGTTGGTTGTGGCGGGAAATGATGAGTGCAATTACGATTGGTTATGAGGCGAGACGTGGACAAGAAATAAGGGTTGGTTTAAGGCTGAGGATGGGGTCGTAATTTGCAAGGGATATTGTAAAAGTTTGGAGGGAGGGCGTAAAGTGGTGAAAGTTATCAAAGAAAAGTAGTTGAAAAGTGTCGTTGGGATCTGTGTGTGTGTGGGGGGGAGGAGGACAAATCTTTTGAGACTTTAAGACTTGCGGTATATGGAATTTGGCCTCTTGGTATTTTTTATATGGAGTGAAAAACCGTCAGTGAGTGGTATTTGTATTAGTAGAAATTTATATGGGTATGGCGGTTGTTCTTTTTTGTTGAAGCGGAATGGGCAGAACTATATATGTAGAGTGCGGTGGGTATAACTATGAACGTAGAAAGATGTTGGAAAATGTGTGAAGTAAAGCCAAGGAGGATTTTACGTGGGTTGATTTTTTGGATAGTGTCAAGTATAAAAAGTTTGAAAGTTTTGGTGGAAAATGATAATGGGTGAAGTAGAGACGGAGGGGGAGGAGGAATCGGATATTTTTTGGCTCGTTGCTAAAAAGAGTGTCAATAATCAAGTAGCGGGAAATGTGTTAGCTGGGTGGAAGCTGTTAGTGGCTGGGCTGACTTTTTGAGAGAAAGCTTTTAGTTGGGGCTGCGATTGTAAGAGAAGAATCGATTGGGTAAAAGTACATTAGCTAGTGAAATGAAGACAAGGGAAGGAGAAGAGTGGGATAAGAGGAGGAGAGAGCGGAAGAAAATGCATGTAAAAGTAAGACGGGCAAGAGCGGATGAGTGGACGTAATCCATTTGATGAAGGCTTTTGATAAAAAAAAGGGATTCGACTGTCGTGAGTGAAAATATAAGAATAGGAGCTAGCTGTTGACTTGCTGTATATAGTTGTTGTTGGAATTATTTTGTGATAAGGGCAAATTGGGTAGTACAAGTTTACTTTGTTGGTGCTGTTTCATTAGGGAATGAAAAGAACAAGGAGAAGAAAAGAAAATAGGAGTCAAGTTGTTGTATATTATATAGAAGGCTTTGGAGAAAGAGATGTTGTTTGTATGTGTGTTCATTGTATTGTGTAAGATATACGTTAGGCTTGGAAATGTCAGATGAGAATAACTACTTGTAGAATCAGAGAGGGGAAAGAAGCTAAAAGGCTGAGTTTAAGAGAATAATAAAATTGGATATGTGCTGGGAGACACTTGGAGTATGATTACATGGTTTTGCTGGAATGGAGTTAGCTGGAAAGTGCGAGAAGGGAAGTTGAAGTTAAATTTAAGTGGAAGGTAGAGGAAGGAACGGAGGGAAGTTGGATTGGGGAAGTATGAGAGCATAATCGTTGCAAATAATTTTTGTAACTGTGTATTGAATATATATGACTGACTGAGTTTGGACGTAAATTGGCAGGTAGTTGGGGTTGGATATAGACAAGTAGACAATGGGGACGTTGAGAGGAGCCGGAGAGGGGGGAGTAAAGTGACGGGGAAATTGGTGGTTGGATTGAAAAGCTTTTTGGAGACGCATTATTGACATGACGAAGAAAGTGGGTTGTTTGATGGAAGGAGAGCTGACTTTTAATTTTTTGGTTAATGTATATTATCGGTACGGTACGGTAATGCTCATGTTGTGAAAGAAGTGTATTTAATTATATTGACCTGGAGTAAACGAATTACAAGTTTGTAGGATGTTGGGTAAATGGATGCGAAGGAAGGTTATTTGCTAATGGAAGCAGCGGATGGAGAATTTTTGACGCTGTCTTTCAGACTCTGTCAGAGATTGGGCATTTGCTATGCTGAAGTTTATAAAGTTGAGGGCAAGACGAAAGGGAAGAAATGAAAAGTTGCAAGATTTGAGACTGTCTGGATGGAAGACAAAGAGAGGAGAGCTTTGGAGCGAAACCGCAAATAATTTGATTTGAATCCCTTTCATCGTTTTCATTTAATTATGTTTTAATTGTAAAGTCAGGGATTCGTAGTCAACATTGACGTGAAGGGGAAGACATGGAGGAGGGAACGGGAGAGAAAATGAAAATGCTGTTTGGAAGAGTCATCGGTAGTTTAATGATGTTAAGAAGAATCTTGACTGTTTTGAGTTGTATGAAGGTGAATTAAGACGAAGAGTTTGTTTGCATTGATTTTGCTACTGTTGTTAGATTGGAGATAAGAAAAACAGTGGCATTTGAGGAGCAGAAGGAGAAGTTGGAAATTCAGTGGTTTGATGAGCGGAAATCTCTAGAGGATTTTGTGCGGCCGAAGAATGGAAATTAAAATGTATCTACAATGTTGTAAGAGTGATCTTGAAGAAAGAGTGAAGCTGATGCATTTTGTTGTATCCAAAGTTCATGAATATTTGGATGGACGAAGAAATGGCGGCGACCGAATGAAGACCAGAGAGAAGAGAAGAGCAGAGATAGGGCGAAGCTATAATATGATGTTTGTGTTGGTGGTGGTAGTAGGTTACCAAGTTGTTTTTATAGCGGTAAATTTAGCGAGGTTGGATAAACAAGAGGGCAAAGTAGAATACGGACCAAGAAAATAAAGTAGGAAAAGAAAAGAAAGGAAAAGCTGGAGGACACGAGGGCAGTTGATGTTGAGTTGAGACAAGAAGAGAGCACGTTATGTATCCACTGCTGTTGTAGCAAGTGTTGGGTCTAAATTTTTTCCAAGGTTTTTGATGGGCTGTTTCTTGTGGAGCTGGGAAAGAAATGGTCTTTTTCTTGTTGTATATATTTGAGCGGGGTTGGGAAGAAGAAAAGAGCAAAAACAGAAGAATGGGAAAAGGAGACTTGAGTTTGTTTTATTATATGAGGCTGAAATGACAGGATGTTTGTAGGAGGAGAAGCGGAGGATTTGGCGTTGTTGTTGTTTTTTTTTGCGGAAAGTATCTTTGTATGAAGGAGTAAAAATGGAGGTTTGGAAGGGGTTTCGGCACTAGTTCCACTTGACCTCACTGCGAGAAAGTCGTGGATGAAGAAAGAGGTGGAAAAGAAAAGGTTTTGATTTGGAAGTGGTGGTGTGGTGTTTGTATTTGTAGGAAGGCGAAGAAGGATATTGGGTACAGAGACTGGGATATTATGTAAGTTTACGGTGGGATACGAGTCAAAAGGAGGAGAAAGCAGAGGCCATTCGTCGATATTATGGTGGAATTGTTTTGAGAAAAGTTACTACATAACAATTGGCTTTTGTCAGTTGGCAGCTTTGTTTTTAAGAGCTTTTGGCAGGGAGAAGGTTGAAAAGCGGCAGGAGCGAAGCGAGTGTGGGAAACGGAAGGGGCGACTATAGTAGACGTTCAAGAATTGGAATTGCATGAGCTTTGAATGCATGTATGCATGGAGGTGGAATTTGAACGTGTTGTTTATGAAGCGAAAAGTGGTTGAGAGGGCATTAGATTTAAAAGGGAGTTATTGAGGAGGGGGAGGGCGGGAAAACAATTGAGCGAATGGTAGTAGTGGTGGTGGTGGATTTTATTTGAAGCTTTTGGGCGATTAAGTTGAATGTAGTACACAAAACAGTTTATGATTGATCGTCGGTTTGTTTATGGAAAGGCTATAAAATTGAGGGAGCGACTGGCTGAAGGGCTAAAAGCGGTAGTAGTAGAAGAAGAAGAAATAAGAAGAGGAGCGCGGGGCTTGTGAATAAAAATGGTTCCTGATTGCTATGCATTGGCTGTGTGGGAAATTGAATTAGTGCTCTCTTATCCATTAAGGCGGAGGCGGTTAGTGAAAATGGAAGTAGATGGAAGAAGGAGCGGAGAAAGTGTAACAAGGTGTTCAAGGGGACGGTTGCGTTGGCTGAGGTTCGAGTGGTTTGTTGTGGATTTAAAGGCTTGGAGGCTTAGAGACTGAAGAGTTAAAGGCTGTACATGTGTATATTTTGAGGGGGGTGTGTGGTGAAGCTGTATTTGAGGTGGTATTATGATTATGTAAGTGAGGGGACGGTGAGGAAAAATGAACGTATAAGATGGAAAAGTGTAACTTTGAAAAAGAGTTTGGTGGAGGTTTATATATATGCTGAGGAATAGTTTGTGTGTACTTTTACAAGTTTGTGACATGGTGTGAATGAAGGGATGTGAAAAATTTGTGTATGTAAAGAGTTGTGAAGGGAATCAGGTCGGGCTTTATAATGGACCATGAGATTTTTGTAGACTTTGGTGTAGAAATTCAATTATGATTTTGAAAGACGTTTTTTTCGTGGTGGTCTGAGATGATGATGGTGAGGATAAAAAGTTGGAGCTTTGATACATGTGGTGTTGTATAAGAGGGACAGGGTGGCGTGTGTTGTACAACATTTTCATCTCGTCTCAGAATAGAGAGTGTATATATATACTACTGACTAGTAACGTTGTATGTATGTGTATCCAAGTTGTTAATGAGATTTGAAGACTTGTGTATGAAATTTATGGGAACATGGAAGGAGCTGATAATCAAAGTTTTTTGGTCTTTTTAATGTTGTGAGGTGGAGCTGGAGGAGCGTGGTAGAAGAAAAATCTGGATAGAGTGGAAAGTTTGCAAAAAATAATAATAAGACGGCGGATGAGAAGAAGAAAGGGGGACGGGACGAAGAATGCAGGACTTGGCAACTTGGCATGATGTATTTTTTGGTGGATGGATGTAAAGTTTTCATGGACGTTGTACGTCATTTTTCGACAAGAGTGACAAGTTTGACTTTTGTTCTATCCTCTTTGAGGGCGGGAGGATGAAGTGGCTGGAAGAGGAAGAATATGGATGAGAAAAGAGAAGAAGGCTTGAAAGATACATACGTTGGCTAACGTGATTGTGTATGCGAGAAGAAAGTCGTTTGATGCGTAATTCGAATTTTTAACTAGAGCTTTTATCATGTTTGATATTTTGCTCATCAATAAGTTTTGTAGAGATTGATAGAAAAGGGTTAGATGTTGTGTAAGTGCGAAATGCTTCTTCTGAACTTGACCACAAGGGTTGGGAAGAAAGAACAACAGAGTTGCATGATTTTAATAATAATGATGTGGTATTGTTGTCATCAGCTGAGCTGATCGAGTGGAGTTAACAGGGTGTATAGTGTCATTGAATGCGGTTGAAGGAGTACAAAAGGAGGGTGTTTTGTTGTTTGTTGGTTACTCGTGGTAGAAGGGGCATATGATATATATTGATAGGATGCGTGTGAATGAGAGGCAACTTTGGGGCTTAGAAGTGAAAGTCAGTGAAAGCCACCTGAGGTTGAAGTAGATGAGGGAAACGTATTGAAGCTTGGAGGGAAGAAGCTGGTGCTGAAACATGTTAGTTTGCTTTTGTGGATGTATGATTAATTTAATGTTGCATGGGACGTGGGGAAGAAGTGGAGGCAGTGTGAGGGGATTGAAGGGATGTGAAGCAGTAGGACATTTGTGAGTATGTGGGTCATGTTGAATGAAGCTGGAAGGAGAGCGGGGATGGGACGGAATAATATGAATTAATTACATGAAGGCGGCGCCGCATTTATTCTGGATACATGGCTCAAGGCCAAGTTTGTGATGGTGACTTGGCCAAAAAGTCATTGAGCTGTGCGTATGAGAGCGAATAATATGTAATGCTTGTAATTACTGTTTGTTGCAGATTAGGTTTTGTGAGGGTGGAAAAAGGGAAAGATTTGGGAGTAACGGTGTTGTTTTTCTTGTTCAGCCTTTGTTTGCAGTATGAAAGTATAAGATTGAGATTGAGAAGTTGTGGAAAAGAGTATCGTTGTTGTTGTTGTTGTTGTTGTTGTGAGAGGGAAAGTTTGTTGGAGTCGCGTTTGTTTTGACTAAACTTGTTTCGGGCGATTGGCGGACGGAAGTTTGTTTTAGATGTGTGATTGTAGCACACATTGTTAAAGGATAAAAAAAATGGAAAAAGGGTCATGGAATGCAAACGGGGGTTGTTGAAACGGATGAGAGTTGCTCTGTACGGAGTCTGTCTGCATTGTTGTGGATAGGATGAAAAAGGAAGGAAATTGTGGAGAAAGTTGGGCGATGAGGACAAGGACAAAAAGGACGTTGGAGGATGGCAATGGTGATGATAGGATTGGGAAATTAATTAATTAGTTGAAGACAAGTGACATGAGAAAGAGGAAAGAAAGGATGAGACGGAGACGAAGAGGGATGAGGATGATGATGATATGGACTGCCGTCGGGAGTTGTTGTTTGTTTTTGTAGGGATCAAATTTTGGAAGCAAACAATTGTCGAGTTGGTAATGGAGGAAGAGACATTGTTGTTGCTGGTGAGGCATGTATAGGCCGGCGGATGTTGTTCTTTTAACAGGTTTTGAATGCGCTCGTGTGTTTGTTTGTGCAGGGAAGGGTGGATGGATTGCGAAATGAGGGAGATGAGGAGAAGAGACGTTGAAAGACTTTTTGTTTTACGATTTTGTATAGAGACGGGCTGCTGACTGAAGTGACATTTTGCTTCGATTGCACTGATATTGTTTTGTGAGTACATATGTATTGTGTTGCCGTTGTGGGAGACGTGAATAATGTGTTGATTTTGTGTTTAGGGGATGTTGCAGAGCGTGTACTGATAGTTACTGGAGTAGCGGTGGTAATGGGTGAAAGTAAATATGGGATAAAAAGCATGTTGTTGTGATAATTAAAGTGGAGACATGGAAGCTTGTTTGGGTGGTGAAAGTGGCGCGAGGGGCGGCGGAAGGTGTGTTGTACAGACTGAATGGGACATTATGTGTCTGATGGGATGAACAAGGATGGCATGGAGAGGATTGGGATTTGGGATAATGGTTATGACAGAGACATGAGTTGGCGGCGGTGGATGTCGTTTGCTGGTGATGGCCTACATTTGTTCTTGTGCAGTTATAAGGCGTAATGACATGAGGAGGGTGGAATCAATGGGAATGATATTTGAGCTCCTGATGAGGTGGATTTGATTAGATGGTCTTGTGGAAGCGGGTGACCTGGTGAACTTTTACATTTGTATTGTGCGGGGTAAAAGGGTAATTTGATGCGCTTGTGTGTGTGTTAGTGTAAGGGGATTTTGATGGAGCGACTGGTGAAAGTAAAGGTTGGTTGGGATAGGATAAGGGCGGCGGATATAATTGTAATGGAGGAGAAAGCTTTTGTATGAAGCAGGGCGAGGGATTGAGATGGTATCATGTGGCTAATGGTTTTTGAATGGAAGTAATACATGTTCATGGGTCGTTTGGCGTAGGGTTTGATATGGACAAGGAAGTTGAATAGAGACGACATGCTGGCTGGTGCGTGTGTTTGTGTGTGTGTGTGTGTGTGTATACGTGAGATTAAGCAAGGAGTTTGTTAGTGGGTTTGTAAGTTTGTGTGTCTGTGCGGCGGTGGTTGTTGTGTATGTGGTGCGTGGATGTAGCTGATGGACGCAAGGAGGTAATTGAGGGCAATTGGAAGGTTTGTTTGAGGTGGAAGGAATTTGGAAGCGGGTTTTGATTGGACGTGCATATAGAGTCAGTGTATATATGTACAAGTTACATATGTTAGGTGAAGAAGGGTTGAGGAAAGAAGAAGCCGCTGGAGGAAGTTGTATATGTATATGTAGTGGTGGAGGTGGGGCTGGCGGCGAGACATGTTTAAAGGTTTAAGTGAATTTGGAGAAGAGGTTCCGGAAGTGATTATTTGATATGCAGGAGAAGGCGGGAGTTGAGGTGGGAAATCCTGTTGAAAGGAGGCTTTTGAGAAGGAGAAGAGGAGCGGACAAGAAAGGACGAGGACATGAGTGGAAAGCGGGGCTATTGTGGTGGATAGGTAAATAAAGGGCGATGTGGATACGGAGGACGGAAGAGACGGACGGGTGGACCGAAGGTGTTGAATACGTAAGAGGATGATGGGATGGAGAGAGAGGGAGAAGAATATGGCGCGTGTGGCGGGACATCAAGTCTTTAGTTTGAAAGGAGAATGGCGGGTACAATGGAGAAAGTTGAGAGTGGATGGAAGAATGGAGAGGAGCTTCTTCTGGCTGGTGGATGATGAGGAGTGGATAAAATTATTCGTCGATAAAGTTTTTGTTGGTGATGGATGCTGGGTGGCAAGGGAGTTGTGTTAGGAGGCTGGTGTTAAAGTGTCTTGGGATGAAGATAATGTTGGTGGTGGTGGGTTGGGGATAATGATTCTTTTGGGCAAATGATGATCCATCAGAAAATCGGGACGGCGGCTATGGTGGCGTATTGGGCTTGCAAAAGTTGAGGTGGATTAAGAGATAGAAGGAGTTGGTTGGAAGTTGGGGAAGGTGAAAGGCAAAGTCTTTGTTTGGTGGAATGTGAGCTGGGCAAGTTTTTGTGTAATGGCTTGGAGGAGGAGGTGGAGAGAGTAAAGGTAGGGAAGAAAGCGGAAGGAAGTGAAGAAGGTCATAAAGCAAAATTGAGGATGGCGAAAATTCTTGGTGTGGTAGTACGAAGGGACTGGCAAGTTTGTGGAGCTTGTGCAATATGAAAAGCAGAAGGTATTATTGCAAGAGAGGGCATGTTGTAATGGTGGGTGGAAAAGTGAAACGTTGTAAGAGTAAGAAGCAGAAGAAGAGAGTTTTGTGTGAGCAAATGAGCGGGCTGCGATACCGGAAGTGAGAGAAGACACGTAGGGAATGTGAATGTTGAGGTGGTAGAGCTGAAGAAGGCCATTTGGATTGCCCTGAAAGTTAGCCGGTGGTAAGCGGTTTGCGAGAAAGGTAGTAGAAGGAAGTGGTGCTGGAATGCAGAGCGTTGTTTGGCGGATTTTGGTATCTAGGAAAGAGTTGATGGCAATGAAAGGAGCCCACAGAAAAGTGTATCAGAGGAAAGAATGTGTCAGTAAGGTGTAGCGGGTTTTGTATTGAATTTTGGAGGGATGAGGAGGCATAAAGGCAGCGTTGTGGTGGAAGTTGGCGGGAAAAGGTGGAAGACAGTTGATACTGATTTTGATTGTTGACGGAAAGTTGGAGCGAGAGATGATTAGCTCTTTAAGGCGGTTAATGGTGGGTTTGTGACGAGGAGAAGAAGGACGGGAGGTTGGTTGGATGTAATGGAGTGACTTTGTTACGAAGGAAAAGGAGAAGTTTGGATTTTGTGTTGCATGACGAAGGGATATTATCGGCGAGCGAGGGAAAAGTTTTGAATAGTAATCAGGGCTATATGTGAGGTGTATTAGAGAACGTTGCTGTTATTAAAATGGGATTAACAAGAGAAGAATAACAAGAGGGGAAACTGGTTGGGAAAGAAGGAAAGTTTGTGATGCGTATGAAGGAGTACAAAAGGGAAGGAATTATTGTGAAGAAAGAAGAGGCGCGACGGGCGGTTGTTTTTGAGACCAGGGTTCAAGAGTTGAAGAAGGGATTGTTAATGAAACGGTGGATTTTGTTTGAGGAAGGATTAATAGTGATACATGAGAAATAGTGGAGTTGTTTGTTTCGAAGGATGATGAGGCAATATGACGGAGGGCAAGATGTGTTTACCTAATGCGCTTGATTCCGTTTAATGAATGTGAAGAAGCGGAAAGGGCAAAAGAGTAATACTGAGAGATTTGTTTGATTTTGTTGCTTTTTTAAAAGAGGGGAAGGGTCTAACACTGAATGTGAGTTGGAGGTCATGGGCGGATAAGAAGTTGTGAGGCTGAAGACCAAAGATGGTGGACAAAATGTGTCCAGGTTGAACTGTGAGTGCGGGGGAATTTAGCAGGAGAATCTATCGACAGGTTTTGGGGAATCTGCTCCTCGGTGGCACGTTTTAGGTTGTCTTGGTTGTGACTGATCGTGAAGGAATTTTAGACTACGGAAAGTGGCTGGAGTTAGTTTACAAGGAAGAATTTTCGGCGAGATTTGGTGAGTTAGCTGAATGGGGAAAGGGACGTGGCAGGTTGGTGGTGGCTGGTCAAAAATGTGATAAAACTTTGGTCGTCGGGACAAGGAGAGGATGGAATGCGAATTGCTGTACTGCAGGATGACGTGAGGATTTTGTTGTGTTTGCGAAAAGAATGTGGAGTTTAGAATTTTTGCAGCTTAACCTAGCGTTGGTTGTTGGTCAAATCTCTACACATGAATTTTATTGTTAGTGGGAGGAAGGTTTAAGGTTTGGTACCAATATTCGTTGATTACAAGAGTTCCGGTTTTGAATTTTCGAAGCCGCAAATTTGTATGTAAAGGCAGGAGGAAAGGTGCAAAAAAGGAACAAAAAGTGGTTTTGCGGGAAGAGGGGGGTATTACCGCACTGAGAAGAAGAAAGTTGAAAGTTGAATCATGTTGACACTGAATGGTTGGCTGGGAGGCAGTCAAGTTGAAATGTGTAATTAATGGCTGACTTGAACACGGGTTGTAGGTTGAAGGAAGTTTGTTTCGCTCATGTTATTGATGGAGCTAAAGTAGACGAAAGTGTGGGGAAAGTCATTGTTGAAGTGAAAGGTAAAATCTGTAGGTTTTGCCCTTTAGTTCTCGGCTGTCTTAAAGTCAGACAAGTTAAATTCGGTTATAAAATTATAAATCAGGGGGAGAGAGAGAGACAGAACGTGAGGAGAGTGAGAGGAGGAGTGCCGTAGCGTTTTGGTTGGAGAAAGGGCTGGTTGCGTTGGGTATGAAGTAATGGGTGCATGCGTTTGTACGTTATTATGTAGACAAGGTTGTGTGCTTATGCATGAGGGGGGATGAATCATAATTTTTGTTGTAAATTCGCATGGTGAATTTGAAGCAGATGCAAATTAGGTTTATTACATTATGATGGGAAAGGTCTGGGTGTATGCATGTGTGTAAGGAGTTGAGAGTAAGACAAGGAAGAAGACGTTAAAGATTGTGTGCTCGTTTCGAGGTTGTCGAGGCGGGAAACTAAATTGAAAAAAGTCAGGGAGGCGAATAAAACCCGTAGGTATACACATGTAGTAGTAGTGAGTGGGATGACAAAATATGTTGAAAGAGTTGGTTGAGGTTTGAAGAGGATTGGGGAAACGTTATTCTTGGAAATGATGATGACGGTTCTGCTGATTGAAATGCACGCTCCAAAGGTTCGGCGGCGGATCAAAATTAAGTCTTTAGCTGAATATTAAGCGTCTACTGTACCTGATGTTTTTTTAGGAAATTTAAAATTTGTTTGGTACGCCGGTAGAAAAGCGCGAATGCGTTTACTCTAAAGCTTGAAAAAAGAAATGAAAACTAACTAACGTGATTTTGTTGTTGTTTGAATTGCAGGCGATGAATCTGAGCCGGATCTACTGCACGGTGATCTTGGTCACCTGTGGCTTGTGCTATTACAACAGTTTACGTTGCGGGTTCGTGTTCGATGATGTGAGTGCAATAAAGGACAATCGTGACCTTCGACCTCAGACGTCGTGGAAGAACCTCTTCTTTAATGACTTTTGGGGAACTTCAATGCAGAAGGTAAGAGAGTTTAAAAGTTGTAAGAGGAGGAGGATCTTGAGGACGCAATGTTATAGATACATGTAAGAAAGGATGCTGTAGGGCTGATTTGCTAAAGGCAATTGTTGCTTATCTTTTGATGGAACGCAGGGAGGTTTGATGGCTGTACGAGTCGGATGAGGGAATTGCGTAAGAAGTTTGTTAGATAAATATTATGTAGCGGAGGAGGCTTGTGAGGCTTATTTTGAGCATTTCTTGTGTCTATAAAATGGAGCGAGGCCTGACTGAATTTGTCTTGAACGTTATCTTGAGTGGAATGGGAGTTGTTGTGAATCGTGAGGCTACTGGAACGTCATATGCAGTTATATAAGGCTTGTTTGTAATATAATGAAAAGAGAAACAAATAGTTAGTTGGCTGTTGGTTGTCTGTCTGTCGGGGGAAGGGAAGGAGATAAGAAAAAGGTTATGTGTACATATACATATACGGAATACAGAATGGAGTTGCATGGAGGGAGTGGTGGTGGACGAAAGTTGGTGGTGGTTGAGAAAAATTGTCTTTGTTGTGATAACAAAAGAAAACAGTAAGGCCATTACGAAACACAAGTTTGGTAGTCAAGTTCAAAAGGATAAAGTGCAGGAAAAGTTGGCGAGTTGGGTAGGGCTGAGTGAGAGGAAAGTGTAGGAGATGATCTTTTGGACTCATAAAGTGTGTCTGTGTATGTTGGAGAGAAGGAATTTGTGCATAAAGTAGTTTTAGGTGGAGCAGTGGTTTTTAAAGGGTTGTAAATAGTGGCGGTGATGCTGGTAGCGTGTACAGTGTTTGGACGGGCTGAGTAGAAGCGGTTTGGTGAAAGTTTCGGATGCAAGTATTAATATGAGAGAAACAGCTGATGCTGGTGGAAGCGCATATGCTTTTTGGTGTGTTGAATAATAGGTGAAAGGAAAAGTTGTTTGCTGTGTCGTGGTGGCGGTGTGTGTGTGCTTTGGAGGAAATTATTGTGAAATACGGGCTGAAGGCAGGTAAAGGGCCGTTTTGGGAGCCGTTGGCGGGAATAGAGGTTGGTTGCTGAAAGGTATTTTTTGTGGTACGGCACGAGACATGCGGGAAGAGAAATTGATAATAAAAATTGCAGCTTGAAGAGTGCACTGGAGTGCAATATTTGTGGAGAAAGGGAGTGATGTAAAAGGGTTGTTGTATGTATAGTTTGCTGTTGTTGTTAGCATTAGGTATACTGGGCTAAAGATTAAAGTTGTTGTATATATATACACACTGGTAAAAGTTGGGGATGAATACATTGAGGAGATGCAAGTTGAGTAGTGAGAATGTTTTTTTTTGTTGCTGCTTTCATTGTTCGTAGACTGGAGACATGAAGTTGTTTAGAGGAGCATAATTTTGCGAAAATGTGACGAGTGGGATTGCTAAAGTTGAAAAGACGACGTGGGAGAGGTTTTAGTGGAATGTTGCAAGGTTTATGGAGGTTTGTGAACAGGTGGGCTGTGTTATAATATTTTGTGGTTAGGAAATGAACGGCTGTCTGGCTGAAGTTGACGGTGAAGACTGAGGCGCTAAGAGTCTCTTGGTAGTTTTGTCTGCCATATGCCAGGAACGAGGTAACTGGCCAAAGTAAGTCCTTGTGGGGCGACTGGAAGCTGCTGAATTTCTGTATGAATTTAAGCATATAAAATGTATATATTTGTACATGTGGAGACATGATATTTTATGCATTCGGAGTGTCTTTTGGTGAAGTTGATTGTTGGGGACATGTTAATCGGGTGTGGAGGAACTTGAGGAAGGGTAGTAAAATACCGTGTAAAAGCTGTAGCTTGCTGAAATTTTACAGTTGATAGGAGGGGAAAGAAGTATGAACATGCTGGTTGGAAGTAGAAAGTTTGGAAATTCGGGAGGAGCTCTGTAATGGCTGGGAAACTGGAGGATGGAGCGAGGTGGAAGCTTATAGTTGTCTCTGGCGTGTGGAACAATAGTTCTTGTGGAGGTTTTTATTTAAAAACTCTGTGACATTTATTGTCATCTTTATCTTTGGTTTTCGTTGGCATTAGGTTTTAGATGTTGGCTTTGGGAAGCTTGTTGAGCGGTGTGTGTTTCGTTTCCCCCTTTTCACGGTTCCGTGGTCCCTGTGGCCTCGTAGGAAGGAGACGAAGAATGTCGAGAAGGAACCAAGAAGAGATAATATGGCTTGGCTCTGTGCTGGCTGTAATGTCTTGAGAGGAGTTAAGAAGTAAAAAGCAAGTTGCTTTGGTAGGAGAAGAAGAAGAGAAGAAGGTTGTGGTGGCGGTGAATGAATGTGAGCATGAGGCTGATAATGTTGAGCTTGTTTGACGATATGGCTGAAGAAGAAAGTGCATAAAGTGGCGGCTTTTCTGGTGTGTGAGTAGAGTAACGGGGAAGGGATGAGTTGATCCATTGTGTGAGTAGAGTAACGGGGAAGGGATGAGTTGATCCATTTTTCGGATAGTGGATTCAGCAGGGTGAGGTTGTTACAAAGTGCATTTGGTGTGTGTGGACAGGAAATGATGCGCAACGAGAGAGAAAATTTCTATCGGTGGCCTGTCATTGTGGGGTTTTGTGAATGTGGGGAAGAGTTTCGGTTTAGGGTTTGGAGGGGCGGTGGTGACTGAATGAGTGGAATACTTACTGCGGAAAGGGAAGATGGACAGAAGAAATGGGCAGTTTGATGATGACGAAGATTGTAATTTTTCCAAAGGAGACGGATAATAGTTGTGGTTGATGGATAGTTGGGGAAGAATGGATTGTTATTTGTTGATGAATTATGGGTAAAGAAAGGGAGAGGAGACAAATGATGGAGGGGGCAATTAATAGCCGAGCTTGTTGCGGATCATTTTTCAATTTGAGGGGATCTGTAAAATGTGGTTCATACGGGGCGGGGGGATCGATCATTAGTTTATCGGGTGGAGGGGCAAGAATGTGGTAAAGAATGGATCAGTATTTCAAAGAGTGCATACGACGGTTTTGAATTGAACGTAACAAGAGTTATAGATTGTGGAGAAATTTTAAAGTGGTTAACGGTCGATATGGCTTGATCAGGGTACGTGTATAGTATGAAAGTATGATGGGTTTGGCGAGTCACAGAGATATTTTGAAATGTTGGGGGGTGGTCTCTGAGAAAGATAAGAATTTTGAGAGTTTTATATGCAATGTTGCAGTTTCAAGGAAGAGCATTAGTAGAAGAAGACGGGAGAAAGCTGGGTAACATTAAGGAGGATGATAAGAGATATTGTGCGTAAAATCAGGATTATATGTTGAATGTGAAATGAAACTGAAGAGAGGGATTTGATGAAGGAGAGTTGGTTTTCTTAAGGGACGTTGTTTGAGGTACTTGGTTGCTGAGGCAAAAATATTGAGTGGGCGAACAATGGTTGTGGCCATGGCTGGCTGCTGGTAATCTTTGTGGTGGCAAGTTTTGGTTTGATGCTGAGCGCGGTGTGCACACATATGGGTATAATGGACTGGCGTAATAAATCTTGAAGAGGAGGATGGTAACGTTAGAGGATATTTCAGTAAAGACGTTTTCTTGTATAAAGTTAAAGTTGTTTGTGAATGGGCGGTGGGATAGGATTTTATTCTACGTTTCTTTGTCCGAGTAGGTTGAATGTAAGGACTGTAAAATTGAAGAAATGTTATTTTCTGAGGTATGGTGTGGAATTGGATGAGTTTGGTGGAGATTAGGACAATGGTTTTGGTTGGGATAATTCATTGTGATAGCATATGTGGAATACATAATTCTTTGTGGTAAGATGATTTTAGAGGAAGATGTACGAAGGGAAAGACTTGGAGGAATATTCAGTAAGGAAATGGGATTTGGGTTTAAGAGGCGAGATATTGAGTGTGTGTGTGTGTGTGGAGGAGAAAGTAGAGTCTCTCTTTGGACATTTGATGTAATAGTTTGCACTATTCGCAAATATGGACGCTTTACATGGTTATTAGGAGGGGGGTTTTGTGGTGGAAAAGAAGAAAAGGGTTAGGTGGGTGGTATGTGGAATGTTGGCGGTAATGGAGTGTACATGTTGCCATGTTGAAGACTTGGAGTAAAGGAAGATGGTATCAGGAGGAATGGCGGTAACGGATATAGATGTTTATGATATGGAGGATGGTAGTAGGATTGTCACCATCTGGCTGTGTATATGTATATGTGTGCGGTTGGTTTAGGGTAATGTACATAAGGATGAAGGTGGTGGTGGTACTTGGTTTTAATGCATATTTGGATCTTTGGAGTGAAAGTAGTGGAAGTGGGTTGGATGGAGGAAGAAGAAAGAGGATTTAAAGTAAGTGGGACGGAAGGGAAAAGATGGTTTCGTCAGATTGCGAATTTGCAGTTATCCTATTTGATTCGCATAAGATAAGTGGAGTTGAATTGATGGTTGATGTGGTGGTGGTGATGGTGTTGGGAGTGTGACGCCATGTGGGTTTAAGATCTTCCAAGGAAAATGTGCATATTCTAGAGAAGAGTGAATATTTGTGGACGGGGAAAGTATGAATGGAGAGTGAATGGAAGTTTTGATGTTGTTTTTGCTGAATTTTCGCCAAGTGTATTCTAGTTAAAGAGGATTGAAATTTGTTGGAAGGGGTTGGAAAATGTGATAGATTTTATCGAGGGAGTTGAATAGTAGTTTGATTGACTGATGATGTTGTTGCGATTGGATAGAATATTATGGGTGGCAAGAGGAAGAAGATGGAAGGAACAAGAGAAATATTTACAACGATGTAGTGAAAAAGGAAAGGTCGACCGGAAGAAAATGGCATTGGTGATAAGAATGTATAATAAGAGGAGGAGGATACGTGAAAGTTTTGAATGAAGAGCAAGTTTCGCTGGGGTAGTAGGTGGGTCATATCAATATTTTGTCGGCTGAGGAAGCAAGTGTGATCCGGTTCTATGTTTTGTAGATTTTTTGTTGGCGGAAAATTGTTGTCTGGCTGAAGAGGAAAAGGAAATGACAAGAGTCAAGAGATGTAGAAATGGAAGGAGAAGAAGAACATGATTGTTGTGTGCTGGTTGAGAGGTTGTGAACGTGATTGTGTATATATATATTTGTATGTATTTTTGAAGCCGTGTTGGTCGTTGTGAGAATATGGTTGGGGGATGGATGTTGTTCACGGGTTGTGCGTGTGGTAATAATGTATGCGTAAGTAGTATAGGAATATTGATTTAGGATTCGAACAATTTGATAGGAATGCAAAAAGGATGTGGACGAGAGATGGATACAGATGCAGTTGTATTAGGGAGAAGGAAAGGAGAAAAAGTTGTAAGGGAAAGTGGAAGCATGGAATTGCATTGGAGAAGACGGCGGCGGGAATGTTTGTGAATGCAAGTTGTTGTTTTTGTTGTTATGGATGGGTGAGAATATTTGTGTTTGGTATCGAGGGTTCGGGAGGAGTGTAGTCAGATTATGTGACTGGAAATTGAATTGATTGTTACGTGTATATTATATTATATTATACGTGTACGAAATGCCATGGGAGCTTGTTGAAGAAGAGAAAAATAGGCAAGGGTAGAGAAAGAAGGATTTTGGGGTTGAGGGAGAGATGGAGAGAATTGGAGAATATTGGTGAAATCTAGAATTAAATATAAGAAAAAGACTATTGTTGTGACAGTGTAGTTAGTAGAGTGAGGCTGGGTCGGATGGAAGAAGTGGAAGGATGCAAGTGAAAGATGATATGATGGTTAAATTGCATGTCAGGCGCGGTTGTTTTTGTTGTTGTTTTTGGAAGTTGGTTGGTTGTGATGGAGCTGAAATTATCCTGACTGTTTCAGAGAAGTGAGGATACAAAAGAATAAGAAGCGCTGTTAGAAAGAAAGAAGACTAAAAGTAAAAGCCTGTGGAGGAGAAAGGAGATAATTCCGAGAATGATACGGAACATTAGCAAGAGTCATGGGCAGATGGGGAGGGGAGGGGCTGCAGATAAATACGTGTATGGATGTAATGAATGAGAGGATTTTTTGGAATGATGCGGGTTTTGGGAATTATTGAGACGTGCACAAGTAGTAGTAGTTGTAGTAGTTGAGGAGATGAGTATTAATGGACGGCGGTATGTAGCTTGATATTTTCGGGTTGCATGTCGAACAAAGTAGGGTAGTTTTTTCTGATTCGGTCAATTTAGCTCAAGTGGATCATGGAGAAAGGTTGTATTGTTGTTGGTAGGGAGGATTTGGTGGATGTTGTTGAATTTCGGTGTTTGGATGCATATTTATTCGTGGAAATTGAACGGGATCAAGGGGTCTGGGGGAGACAGTGAGAAGGAGTTGAGAAAAGTGTGATGGGTTGGGGGTGGGTGGGTATAGCGAAGGTAGATTTGCGAAAGTGTGTGGGAAGAGTGGTAGGGAATTAGGAAGGATGAAAAATGTTGGTGTGTGTGGGGAAATGGAGCTTATGAGCATAAGTGAGGTAATGTGCTTGTGTGGTTTTGTGATAAGTAGCTGGAGACAAAAGGTGGTTTGTAGAGTAGGGCTGAAGGAGTTTTGTATAAGAGAAATGGTGGATTTGGTGGGGACGCCGAAGAAGAAGGAGAAGAAAGTGTTTGTGTTGACGGAAAGGCAAGGGTAACCTCAAATTGAGTTGAAGTGATTGGAATCACATGTGGCGGTAGTCGGGATTAAATGGAGTGAAATAGGGCCGGATTGCGGCGGGAACAGATGGTGGGAAAGGTGAACATTAGGCGGATCGTCGGCATGTTATCTGGTAGGGAAATTGAGCCTGTTTGGCGGATGTCGATGTGGGTGGTGGAAGAGTATTATTATTGGCACTGGGGGAAATTATGCAAGAGTAATTTGAGGCAGTAGGGAAGTCCAAGCCTGCAAAGGTATTAATTCGATTGAGGAATGAAGTTGGTCGGGTTTTGTTAAGTATTGTGCGTTATGTGTAGGGAGAAGGATTGAGCGGGGAAGCAATGCTGGGGATATGTACGCAGACTTTGTGTAAATGCATTGACAAATTGGGGATTGATTTGTGAATGTGGCGTGGAATAGGAAGCATTTGATACATTATTAATGATTGTGGGGCTTATTTAGGCTCGGAGGTGTGGGAGCGGGAAAGGGGGAAGAAAAGCCCTGGGGTTTCCGGTTGGTTAGGGGCTGACTGGGTAAGTGACTGAGTATGTTGGTGGACGGTTAGCTTTTGGAGAAAGTGGGGTAGTAAAAGGTGAAAAAGTATCAATAGAGAAAGTTTTGGCAGATTGTAAAAACGTTTTGTTGTGTTTCGACTTGGACGAGGAGAGGAGAGCTGATGATCGGGAGCGGACGGAAAGGAAATGTGTGAATGGAGGAGAGGATATTCGCTTTTGAAGTGGTTGATTCTTGTATCGGAAGTACGGGCGGTAAAAATTTGGGGTGATGGTGAGGAATGGCAGTGTAAAGTAGGTATAATGGAGGTAAGATGAAACGAAACGATTTCGATTCGAGGTTGATTGTGTGTGAGTAGGAAGGGAAGAAAGCACGTGGACTTTTATGACGAGAAAGGTTTTAAATGTTTGCTGTTGAGCCCGTTTGAAATGGTTTGGGAAGTTGTATTGGAAATATTATGGAGGGGATGAAAGGATCGAATTTTGAGGGAAACGGGGCTTGTAAAAGGCTGTTGGTACACGATGTATGTGGCAGTGGTTTGAAGGAGAAGTGATGGATGAATTTGTTTGTAGATCGGGCTTGACTATTATTGCGGAATCGGAGGTATCGGTTTGCGTTGCAAAAGGTGCTGATACAGAATGGCGAAGGAAAGGAGCTATAAGTTGCATAATTTTTAGAGGTGGAGGTGATACGCAGCTATTATTGTGAATTGTTGCAAGGGAAATTTTTGTTCGTCTTTGGATCTTATGTATGGATGGGTTCGAATTCGAGAGAAGGGATGGAAGATGATATTATGGGATTAGCTACTTTTTGGACGTTAGAAAGCCTTAGAGTTTTTCACAGGAAAAATGTGTCTGAAAGAGCAATTTGATAGGGCGTATATATGAAAGAGTAGTCGCTAGTTAGTCTGGAGTTGAGAAAAGCAGAGAAGGATGTGGAGAAGTGGAGAAAAGGCATTTAGAGTACGTGTTGGTGGAGCTTGTAAAAGGAAGAGAAATTAGTAATGACATGGCTGGTGAAGGTTTGAAGAAATGTAATGCGTCTGCTGGCGGAAGGTTGAGAAAGTTTATTGGCGGAATAAAACAGTAATGTTTGTTGGGATGTAAATTGGAGGAATAGGGCCGTTTGCTGTTAGTTGGAAGTAAAAGAAGTGTGTACATAAGAAGAGGACGAAGACTGGTGGAAAAGAAGTTTAAAATGGGATAGATGAAGCCGACGTATTTAAAGGAAGGAAATGTGGGAGAGAAGACGAGAGGAATTACTACGTACTGCGGGTGTATAGAAAGGTAGAAGTGTAACGTAGATGCGAGTGTATATTTACGAGATTGGCTGAAGAAAAGTGGGATTTTCAGGGTGTTTGGATCTGAAGACCAGGTAGGATAGGCAGGCCGCGGCACACATGCGATGCATATGTGGAAGATTAGGCAGAAAATGGGGGAAAGTGTTTGCGGAATTGAATAAAGTAGAGTAGGAGAGGCGGGTTGGAGAGAGAAGTGGAATGTATAAATTTTGTAAGGATGTGTGTCGTGGTGGTGAAGACGAAGAAGAAGAAGGCAGACACACTTATTGGACAGCGGGAACGGCGGTGGCAGCTTTATCGTGTAGTAAGTAAAAAGTAGCAGTATTTTGGCCGGTAGTGAAAAGGCGTAAAAATGCAGAAAGGTGGGCCGGAGACTGGCTACATATTTTATATTTGTTCGAGTATCAAATGATGTTCTTCTGAGGCTATGAAAAAAGAGAGCCGACGAGGTTATAGCATGGCGAGAGCGAAGAAAGAATTGATGGCTAGCAAGTGGATTTTCATGTGGATGATAAAAGTGTATTCGTGTGTGTGTGTGTTTGAGGCAGTGTCTGGACCGGGATTTTAAGGGTGAAATGATCATCAAGAATGCAAAGAAATGTTGTAGTGTGTGGAGAAAGTAGAGTATAAAGTGAGGCCTGGAGGGTATATACGAGTGGTTGCCATGCTACATCAGTAGGGACGGGATTCAAACCGGTTTTACGACCTACTGTGATGGGTAGAAGAAGGATTTTGAGTGCAGGTATGGAGGGATTTGAAACGGCGTTTTGTAAAGGAAGAGGTTCAGTGCTGCTTCCGTACAAATTGCATGGGGATCATTTGGCCGGAGGATGAGGAAATGAGCTTGAAAAAGAAAAGAGCGTCAGTTTGCTCAATTTGTTATGTTTTATGCAGCTGCTGCTACTGCTGCAAGAGCAGATGACATGAAGGAGCATTTGAGAGAAAGAATCAAATGAGGCAGGAATGGACAGAAGAATTGCCCGGTACATTTATATGAGGAAGAGAAAAGACGGGACGAGATTTGATGTTTATCGCTGCTGCTGCATTTTTGGTTATTCTTTAGTAACTGTCCTGCAGAATAACCGCATTTTTTGCTTTGTTATGTTGAATGTTGTAGTGTAGTAGGTTTGGGAAGGGAAGACAGCGAAGAATATATATGGTTCTGTATTGCAGCGTGTATTTTGGGCCTGTGAGTTTAGCGGCGGAAGCAAGATGGGATAAATTGCGGGGAATTTATAAATGGAGGAAAATTGGAGAAGTGGAGATCAGCAAATGGATATGAAAACGGTGGAGTTGAAGAATGGTAAAATGGGTCGGATAAAATAAATATATACTGTATTACAGTACATGTATGTATAAGTTGTAAAGGGCAATAAAGTAGAAGTGCGTATGAGACGGATTACAGGGACAGGTTGTCCCTGCGGATTGATGAGCCAAGTAATAGTGGGAACATGTGAAAGTTTAGATTCTGTTGTGTGTATTATGAGAGAGTGTCGGTACAGAAATGATTTGGTTTGGTTATGTTTTTTGTTTAGATTCTAAAACTGGTGGATATAAAATAGTTGGCCTTGTTGATTTGACTTGGGCTGGGTTTGATGGAGGCAAGCGCTGTGAGTGAGAGTGTAGCGTAATTTAGCAAGAGAAAGTGAATGAAGCTGGGGAGTTTTTGGGTAATGAAGAAAGTGCAGTGGATGGTTGTGAACTAGGAAAGGCAAAGATTGGGTTCAGATGGTGGAATGGTTGTGAGTCGACTAGCTGGCTGACTGAGTGAGTGTTGTAAATGAAGCGTGGAGATGTGAATGCATTGAAAGCGTCTGGAGAGGAAGTTGGGTAATGGGCGAAATAAAGAAAG
>JAQGBJ010000553.1:0-37770 GCA_034698345.1 Sphaeridia pumilis | reverse complement strand
CCCATCGTGATGCACCTTGCCTGCATCATTTGTCGTATGAGTCTCGAAGAAGCTCTTGTGGCCAGCACCATTAACGCCGCCTTCGCCCTTGGTTTGTCTGAAAAATACGGGTCGGTTGAAGTAGGGAAGAAGGCTGATCTTCTTCTGATTGACGCTCCCACGTAAGTAGTCCCACCATGCCAAACACATGTACCTTCTGTCCAAACCTCAAGTGTCTTTTTATATACGCAGTCATGCACAAATAGCCGGTAGTTGTTGTATCCTCTGTAGACTTTCTCCGTCCTCTTGAAAAATTGGATACAACCATCACTCAAAGGTAGCTTTTTCCCGCCGCCGCCACCACCGAAAAAAACATTACATTTTGTCTCTACCACACAAAGTCCATCAACTCAGCGGCGGCGCAGGCGGCGGCAGCGTCCAGAAGTAATGTCAATCATGCTTGTCTCCAGTCTTTTTTCTCCTTTTTGGCTCTGAACATCCCGCTTTTACTACATATAAGAACAAAGTCTATATAATTACCAAAATGAGCCGACGACACAAAAATGCCACAAGTTTCTCCACAAATATACATCCTTCATTGCGTGACTCTCAACTTTCGCAACTTTTCTCATCTGTCGTCCACCAAGCTCATCATTTCCAAGTTTGCGTGCTCTTATACTCTTGCTGTGTTTGACTTTTATACGTTTTTGCAGATGGGAACATATCATTTATCAGCTCGGCGAGCACGACCATCTTGTCCAAATGGTCATCAAAAACGGGAATCCTGTCTTTGACAGAACCGCTTCGTCCTAATAAAGTCCTGATCAAGTCATCCATTTGATATGCGATACGACGTCTATATATATACTACGCCAGCCAGACAGAAGAATCTTCGCCGCAAGGGCTTTGCCAAAAATCTCGTCGAATCACAAAAACAACAACTTTATTCATCATTAGTATCACAAATGGTTACCACCAGCTTTTCCTGTTAGTATTCTCATTCAATGACTATATACACATAGACAGTTTGCATTTACGCTATAGGCAAAATTGGCTGGGAACAAAGTAAATATGTCCCTTGAGGTAAACTTTGTGCCCAATTGTCTCCTACAAATTCAATTAACGTACCGTTTGTTAACATATGGCGCTCTCCCTACAGTAAATCTAAAGTAAGTATAACAAGACTATCCAAATTTTGTCAATCGTGATTAAATTGGCTTGGCAGTTTATATACACGTAATGCTTGAATATAAAAAGGGTTTAAGGAAGTGGGCCTCTCCTGCCGCCAACCTTTTTTGTCATAACCGTAACAATAATGTTTCGAAAGCACTATATAAGAGCGGGTCATAACAATAACACAGAGGAACCTTTCGGAAAAATGACTAACTCTTTTCTACTTCTGGCTTCTACATTCTAGACCTGTAACGCGACCATATTTTGAATCACTGCGGGATTTCTATGTAACAAGTGCCTCTTGCATAGAGAACAAGAAGAAAGAAATTGTACAAATGTGACTAATGTTACGACACATAGTTAAACTTTACAATGGTGAAAGCGAACCGTCGAAAGGGAGAGAGATTCAAAGCTACAAGAAAAATTCAACATGACGGAAAAGAAATCGTCTTGCACAAATTGACTAGCATTAAGCAAGGGAGAATAAGAGGAAAGGCAAATGGATAAAGATGGAAACTGCGGACTTTAACTAGACTTTATATGACCCTTGGCGGTCGGCTATAACGTGCATATCATACACTATTATTACTTAAATATATACTTTGAACGTTATCATGGAACCCGCTTTAGTTCTAATATATATATAAGTTGATATGTCCATTTCGTTCTAAATTACCCAAAGTGAACAAAAATTTCATCAGAAGAACGATTCGGCTGTGAAAAATCACCTAGGCATAAATTACCCTTTCTGTGACCAACTCCTCTGGCCTTCTTTCTGCTTAGGCTCAATTTTGAAGCTTTCTTTTATGAGACCCATATTCTCAGCCCTTTGATACTTGAATCTTGAGAGGGAAGGAGAGAGATCATGATTAATAAATTATACTTTGCTGACTTGGCGAAAGCTGTAAAATTGATGAAGATGTGTAAACAAGCATTTAGTGTAATTAGCATGCTGTTCCCTTGTTGTCCTGGACAAAATTGGGTAGCCAAAGGAGGCCACTCAAGTCAATGATTTACACAGTTTGTAAACTTTTTCTCAACAAAAGCAATTAAAGACAAGTCGGGAGAGGGAACAAGTGTGGGAAAAAGCACTTCCGACACGTTCCTTCCTCCAGCACCACCATCACCGGCACCACGACCTTAATGTGGTGAAACATTAATATTTGCTTTCATTTTCACCTCTCGCCACTTTCACTCTGTCAGCGTCAAACTCTTTCCTTTCTGGCCGTATAACCTCTCGCCATTATCTCCTAATGAACTCGGCCCAGAGAATCTCTGTATTCTGATGGAGCTTTTCCTTGATGTACTTGCTGTGCATGTAACGACCTTCTCTCATTTAATCATTGACTAGTGTTCTATCTTCATCCCAGCCTCGAATCTTAACAAATCCCTTGGTAATCCTCCCTTCTTGCTGCGCCGAGTCCTCAGCTTTCACCAAAGTAATCTCCGGGGCTAGCGGAATGGATCTCTCTGAGCTTTAATTTCTCACACGTACGAGCCGCTTATACATGCATCAACCCTCAATTCTTCACCACCAAAAGTCTCTCCCAAATTACACGCCAAACTTGCAGAATCAAAGTCCTCCTCCTCGTTCCTTTATATGTACGCTTACAAAGCCATATGGATATTCCAGGGTAATTTACATTTCAAATGTCTACCTTTGATTAGCCAACAGGAACTAGCGTTATCATACATTGTAGTGTACCATAGCTTCTCTGTATAACAAATACATGTATATTCTGAATAAACCCGTGTAATAGTACAATTCTTGTGCTTGCAGCAGCAATCGTCATGTGCTTTCAACCTATTGTACAGTATCATATGCAGTAATCAATTAACTAACGCAGCTGTGAACGCTATTATACTAGACATAAATACACAAAACTTTGCTCCAGTCAGTAGTATGCTACGAACTGGCAGAAGCCACCAAACTCCATTTCCGCCCAAACAGAATCCAAAAGGCTATTCGGTGACCTAGACAGATGAGGAAGACGTTTTGATAGAAACTATAACAAGGACTCAAGTGACGGCCACCATTGCATCCATCGGCGTCGTTACAACTTTGGACGCAGCCTGCCAGGTACCTGCAAAAGACATTGCGTAATTAGTTTCCCCAAAGCTATCAACTTCAATAGTAGAAGCCTCATGGCCGTTCTTTCAACTTTGGCCAACAAACAATCACCAGCAGCAGCACAAGTTGAGTTTTGGTGGGGCGCAAAAAGGGTAAAAGCTAAAATATAGGCAAAAATACCATGATAAACAACATTTGTGTAATAAGATGTAGGTGGGTGGAAATGGGGATACTTGTGCATACAGACACGTAAACGATTTCGCTAAGGGGCTTAAACACAAATAGCGTTACATTATGTAACACAGTAACCTCTTGTGAGAGTCATGTGGGAGCCATCATTATGTGATTTGTGTAGGAAGGAAACTTGTGTGCATATGTATATCCGTGTGGACTTGAATATCAGAGCTCTGTGAGCATTCTGTCGGCTTAGTGAGCAAATTGAAAAGCTGTTGATCCAAGAGGATATATGTGTATACAATTTTGTTGAAACTTGAGTCTTCAGATTGTGAAAGTTTCGTCTTCTCTTGACCTTAATTCCCCTTTGCATTTTCCGTCTAATGGACTACTACTACTACTACGAGGCGGCCAAGGTGATTGCTGCAACAGTATTTTCTCTACAACTTTCTCTCGTCGTCTTGATCTTGTGCGAGATAAAAGCTGTGTATGAATCTCAAATGCGAAACTCGTCTAGATTCATCAGATTCTGTCTCTCTTTCTCTTGTTAACCATTCTGTTCCAGTTGGGCCAAAAATGTATGCAAATTGAAGTTATTGTCTCCATCTATTCATGAGAGGTTTGTGTCGATCTTTCTTGAGGATACGTGCATGCGGGTCTACATTAGGAGACAAAGTTGCTTTTGCCGCCATCAACTTAGATCTGGTTTCATTAAACAAGCCGTGATGTACTTGCTGGTTTATGGCACGGCTCATGCTGTGAGTGAAAGTTTGACGAGAAATTCTTGCTACAACATTTACTTTGCTGTATTCAGAAAAGGAATTTTCTGGCATGCATGCATGGCCATACAAGAGTTTGACATTTCATAATCTCAAGTTTGGATATTAGCTTTTGCAATTCAAGAGCAAGAAATAAGACTGGAAAATATCAAGGAAGAAGCTGTGACAATGTGCAGCAGGGGTTGTTCAAACATGGCTTTTGAAGTGCTGACACTTTGTGAGGAGAAAAAGTAGGAACGTGTCCAGTATAGTTACATAAATGAAAGTCGTCGCAGAATTTATTTGCTTTTATAAAGGTACGGGACGAAGAGAGGGACAGCGAAGGAATAAGTGAGGCTTGAAAACAAATACAGCACGGCACAATGGGACATTAAAAAGGCCTTATGTGTTGGAACAAGGTTGTGACTGTTAATGAAAAGAAGAGCCGGTGAATACAAATGGACATGAATGGTACAGGCTCGTAATAAATTGGTATGGAGAAAGCTGAAATGACGTTGGGGTAGAGAGCTGGATACAAAGCTGGGCGGAAAGAATAGGCTTACTCGTCGTCGAACTCAAAGTGTCCACAGTGGGACATTCGAACAATTTCCGTGTCCGTCGTTTGCGTTCCGGAGTCCAGGGAACATGTTCGGTACAGTATTGTTTTCCCGGTCAGCTCTGCGTATATCAAAAAGACATGCCAGTTTGGTAAGCCACCAACAAACCGCCGAAATGTTGCTAATTTACGCGGCATGCATCCACACAGCTGCTATCTTACATCAACAAGCTACTAGCACCACCGCCGTTTCTTGAAACTAATGCACTATTGCCAGCAACCACAAACCAATCAAGCTTTCTTGTCTCGTTTCCGCCCATGTACTTCTTGGTTGATCTCGGTGGCGGGGACGGCGGCGGCGGTGGTGGTGCGGTGGGTAGTAGTAGATACTGCGATACGGCTATAAAGCTATCTTCTGCAAGAGATCAAATGGCAAATCCAGCACTTACTGACGGTTCCCTTAATTTTAATGCAGGACGTTCCAGGGAAAAGCCCATCACGGCCTTTTCGGCCGCACAAGCACGGAGTCTCATAAAACTCGGAGGAAAAGTTGTTATGGAACGGATCTTCGCAATGAGGATTGCTTCCGTTCACGCTAAAGCATTTGAAGCATCCTATACTCGCTCCAGCTGTCAAAGGATCAAAAACCAAACTTTTTAGTCTGTCAACACAATGACCTTGTTGAGCAATCACATTTTCGCAACTTTTCCCAAACTCCAAGCTTGTCGCATCTCCTTCTTCTTCTTCGGATGCCTTGCCTTGGGCCTACAAATCCTGACATTTTCGCCACTCAAATTCTTAACTTTTGCAGCCGCTTTGTAATCTTTGTTCAAACTTGTAAAATTTCGTTATGCTTGATAGAATTTTAGTCTTCCTGGTAATATTAAAATGTACTTTGTCCTTACACACCTCAGAGTCCACAACAACTGGAAAAATTTCAGTTCTTATATGTACTTTTAATCTCCGTAACGTTTCAAATAAAAAGATTCTCAGCATCGTGACTTGCCACAAACGACCCCAGGTCCTTTCATCCTTCTTTTGAAGAAATCACACGACTTTTACCACTGAAAGATCAAACTCAAAGATTTGCGACATGAGCTCATGCGTTTATCTGGTGTCGAGCTCGCTGAAGCTTGGAAGGGTTTGCAATTTTACAAGAATAAATTTAGTTCTACAGCTACACACAAATGCGAATCCTCTCTTATTTTTTTGAATCGAGAGCAATGAATATCATGCATCGTCGTCTAGCCTATTATTAAATGCACAGCAATAATATTCTGGCACTCGAAAATTTAACCCTTGATGCAACTTAAGTGAAGAACTTCAGCTGACTAATGGGCACTTTTCCGACTTAGGTTAAGCGATCAAGGCTGCTAAATATTTCAGGAGGAAATGGCCGAATTGATGTGAGAAATGTATACCAAGATGACTGATTCGTGCAATAAATCAAGAAGAGGAAATAAAGATTGAGGTGAAACGCCCCAAGAAATTGATTAATGATGCCTAGTCAAGGTAATTCAACAGCAACCCAAACTTTTGTTTTTAGAACAGTATAAAATTATGCGGACGTCTGATTAGAACGAGTGCTATACGAGAGCAAATATCGAATATTGTGTCTACAAGTTGTAATATTGATCCATCAACCCTATAAAGTAATCAGTGAGCTTCAAGTCCTACTGTTTCCCAGTAGCCATACAAGTGTAATGAAAAAAAACCCAAAGCTTTGAAACTCGGCAATCCACCGAGAAACAATATTTTTTTCTACAATACAACCAGTACTTTTATCAACTTATCCTATTTCTGATCGTAAAGCTTATAACGTCTCTAGAATCTACAATAGAGCACCAGACAGAATTCACCTTGCTGAAAGCCCTTTGGGAACAAATTGGCAGTTAATTGTTTTGATATCAGAGCAAGCTTCTAATTGGACCTTTTCTTCTGCCGTGCATGCACAATAGGTTGAGATTAAAGAGTACAGAAGTACACAACAAGCTTTGTTCATTTCAACAGCCATTCACTAGTTGAATTTAATTAACTCGTCGTCCCGTCGCATTATTCCTCCACGTGCAGATTTCCCCTAACACGATATGCCGAAACTTTTTCTCATGAAATTCTAGAGTTTTGTAAGTTTCTTTGGGCTGCCTGGACGGAATATTTGCTTCTCCTCCGTAAATTTCAATGTGTTCAGGAGCGGAAAGCAGGATGAAAGCAGGAAACGGCTGGAGAAGGCCAACTAATGAAGATCTTCTTGGCTAATATAAAAACTCGACAAGATGCTGTGGTTGAAGGAGATCCAAGGCAATAATGTATAAGAAGGTCAAGTGAAAAGACGTTAGGCAAATATGACGCAATTATTCATTCAGCTAGTCGATTGTGGATCCTCTGATTTGACTCCTGGAGTATCAAGACATTGATAAATTATCCCTAAAAATTCCTTCCGCGATAAGCCTCTCGACAAGTCAACTTTATACACTCGATCGTTTTTATGTACTTTCTTTCTTCTTCTATTTCTTTAGAGAGAACCATCACAGTATTTTTTGTTAGCTCTTAGATTGCTTCGGAGCTTAGCTGCCTTGAGCTGAACATGAATGTTGCTTCTCAAATTGGCAAATGCCAGAATCACTTGAAAGGTATGGTTCAAGCTTGAAGAGTTTCCCAAAATTAGCTTCTACTCAGATTGACTCATATAAGATTTGTACAGCTTTTTAAATCAATCATCCTTTAATATGATTATTCGATTTAGCTCAATTTAAGTTTAAGTGCTTACGTTTAATATACAGTATCTCACGCATCAATAACGGAAAAGTAAATAACTCACCTGGACGTGCTAGACAGCAAGCGATAATTGCGCATAGTACAAGGACGGCATACACGCTTTTGAAATGGCACGTTCCCGAACATTTCAACTTCTCAACGCTGTGGATTTGGTGAAAAGTGCTGTTCCTGGATTGTTCCACAGCATCAGACCTATGACAGATTCCAAACAGAAAATTCAGTATCGATAATCCTTTGACCTGATCAAAGCAAAGTAGTCAAATAGCTTTGAAGTCTTTGGTAGAACCATGTTCTTTTTTTGCTATACATGAATCACCCCTGCAGATATTGAATCAGGAGCCAGTGGAGCACGTTTTAATTTTAAGGTGGTAAGTGCAAAAAGTTTTATATTCTTCTTTTGTAGGCGCAAAACTGTATGCATAAATTGAAAGGTAGGGAATTTGGGGAAGCAGACGGGTGTGAAGCGACACAGTTTCTATTCATATTCTTTTATACAAAAGAGTCTAGCTGGTGACCCGGAAGGCATAGTTAAGCGTTGAGAAAGAAGCTGGAACGGATCTCGGCGACGCCTTGATAAGACACTGCATTAATAGACGGTCGCTGCCGTCTTCGATGGATGGTTTACAACAAAACGGATTCCGGAAGACGGTGGTGAAAGCTAACCTTCGAGCAAGTCTCTCGCTATCCGAAAAGGATTTCAAAGATCCGT
Source organism: Sphaeridia pumilis (assembly GCA_034698345.1). Taxonomy (NCBI): domain Eukaryota; kingdom Metazoa; phylum Arthropoda; class Collembola; order Symphypleona; family Sminthurididae; genus Sphaeridia; species Sphaeridia pumilis. The sequence continues at coordinate 29,575 of JAQGBJ010000553.1, read as the reverse complement.
TTAGTCCTCATCCACACATTATGCTTACCAGGAGCAAAGCGTTTCTAACAGGACATAATTAACAGAGAAGCTTTTGCAGCTTATAAATTGACCTGGAAGGACCGATTTAAGTGGTGATCTTTCAGCGATGGTGGAGCCTGAGGCTTAGTTTAATTCCACTAACAAGCAGGCGAGCTGGCTTAAGATTTGGCCAAGAAGAATATTATGGAGGAGGAGGATGAATGTGTGGTCTTGTGAATCTACTTTGCAAAAAGGCCATAAAGCAGCCAAGAAAGCTGCCTTCCGAAACCGATAGCTGCCACAAACAAGGCCGCTGCTGTTCTCTGGTGGTGTTGGCCAATTCCTTTGATCTGACTCTTAGATTTCCTGTTAAGTAGTGGAAAGCGTATAAGTAAACATTAGAAACACCTGCTATCCCAACGACAAGATTTATAGCGGTCAATGAAGGGAAAATCGCTTACAATTCCTTACGCTCCTCCTTGACATGCTAAAACCAACATCTGCTTCCGCCTCCAACGCCACATTACACTGATTTCCGTCTCCCCGGACAAAACAACAATCTCTTCCTTCTTGCAGGATTAAGGCTGTGCAAAAGATTGTGCAGCGGTTCTATGATGGCTATACACAATATAACTAACAATCAAATATTGTCTTGTTTCTTGGTTCCTTCAGAAGAAGCTCTTGGAGCTTTATACAAAACCTCTTTTCGACCGACAGCTACCAGTCTTGGTGAAAAGAGCAATATTTTATATCCGCCGCCACTATCCCATTGCGGCTCAGCTGGACAAATCGGTTATTTTCATTTCTACGGGATTTAGCAACATACAGAGCCACCACTACTCTGCAAAAACTGTTTAGTCGCCAGTTATTTATATGCTTTTTGCTACAGACTTGATGGTTCGGTCCATATGCTGCTAATGTACATGTGAATTTCTGCCATTATACGTGTGTCTCATCCCTTTGTGTTTGCAACTTGTTTAACCGCAGGCAGATTGGAAACCTCTGCGAAAAGTTGATTAATTTAGGTACGAACCAACCTGCTTGGTTTGATCCACAAAGTTGATGCCTAATTCAAGAATATGAATCTACACGATGTTCCTCTTGTGTGGCGGTTCCACAGTACAAGGTATACAAGTCTCTGTTCTGATAACAAGCTGCAAAAAGAGGAAGAAGCTATTTTATACGGTGTCTATGAGCTTCACACCGCCGCCATAAAAATGTCATCAGACCGAAGAGACATGTTCACAAAATTTCATAGATGTTTTATCATGGGTTCGTGAGAGATACCTATACGACACTCTTGTTTATCGAAAGACATGTCACCTTATGTTCCTTATGGCAAAGTTGTGAACTTTCATCCCAGTTTGCGATTGAGTGGAAGCAAAAACGTTTTAACGAAAAGCATCTCTTATGTTGAAGGCATTTTACATCATCGTCCTGGAGCTTCGATTAACAATTTGTAGCAAGAACTTTGGGACTTTGGGCACGAGGATTCGAGAAACATTGTTGACTTCAAACTGGATAAAACCACAACAAAGAGAAAGAGCTACTGGCAAAAATGGCATACTTGTTTACGACGATGTTTTGTGGTTGTACTACAAGGCAGTTTGTGTATTAGTTGAAGCTTGGGAGAAGAGTGAAAGCGCTGTTAGCACGTTCCCGCAGGCTCGTAAAGGGGATAAAGCCGTGGTGTTTATATATTTTTCGTGGAATGAGGAGCGACTGGAAGATGGCGAAAATAATGTCCTTTGAGGTCATAATTCAAAGGTTCTGCACGACGCGGTGGTTGGTAAGAAAATAAAAAGGTAGGATATTTGACAAAGATTTGTATTGAGTCCCACCACACACACTTCTTCTTCTTACTCTGCCATTAACCAAAGACCATGTTTCCTAATAGACTTTGCAATAAAGTCGCTTTTTCCTCCTCCACCTCCTTTTATCCTCTCTTTCAATCCAATATCTCCGGCTTCTTCCTTCTTCAGCTACCAACAAGATCCGCAGAGAACAATGAAAAAATCCTACTGCAACAATAAAAAACTTGGAGGTACTCACGTACACTAGTAAAATGCGAGCCTGCTGTGCCGTTGTACTTTCTACAAAAGAACCACCGAATTCGGCATTATTCTGGTAAATATTTCAGCCAACCTCAGGTAGGTCAGCCCATTCCTTTTTTTGCTAAAACTTTGATCAATATTCCGTTTATGCATCTTTTAAAAATGGCTATGACCAAGTTCATCGCTGATGAATATACGTACATAGCTGAATATCAAGTTGGCAGTTGGCGTTGGTGTTACCAACGATTCAACGATAGTGAAATTTTGTTCACTAGAATATATTTAGAACCCGTCTAGGCACTGACTGCCACCTTGGGTCATTTCAAGTGCAATATAACTCTTAGAATTTCATTGCTGGCCAGTCAAGAAATTTACCTTTCGGTCAGGAGGAGCAATCTATTGCTTTTTCGGTGCTTCAAATTCAAACCAACAAATGTAGCCTACATATTCGATGACTTCTGAGCAGAAATTGCCCCAAAGGTTTTGAAGCATCCAAAGTTTGAACAAGTTCATCAGACAAGTTAAAGGGCAGAGGGGAGAAAGTGTATATCTACGAACCAAACTATAAACTGGGTTGTAATACCAGATGCTATGAAACTTTAGCGTGAACAATAAAACAGTTATGGAGCTACAAGGTAATTATGTCATCTGTCCTGCAATTTTGGCCTCGTAAATTATTTGCCACCCTAAGCCGTACTACTATGAGCGTGTACAACAAGCGATTACAACATTGCTTCGTATCTGTCAAACCTTTTCTCTATCTTATCTCTCATAAGAGAACTTACAGCTTAAATATAGATAACTTTTGTACTACGCCTTGCGAAAAGTAAGGAGACATTAAGCCTCGTTTCCAACCCATGTACATTTGTACATATTCTTCTGGTTGCTTGCTATTTGCTATACGTGCTTCCGGTTGATTGCCGACTGACTGTCTCTGAGAACAAGCTATAATGTTGGAATCTGAAAGCATAAAAACCGTCTCACAGCTATCGTCCAAGTGAACAAAATTATCCCCGGTTATTATCCCAATTACTCAATCGATCCATCTCGCTAGACACCAACTACCCTTGATATAACAAGGTTATGTTCTATATTACTACACTTCTTCATCGACAGCTGCTACCACAGAACCTGTACTTGTACAAGGTTGTATTTTTATGGTGTTGTAAGATTGCTTGGAGTATTTACCTGTCCGATTCACAAGAAAATGATCTTACAAGTCTATAGCAAATGTAAGTATGTAAGTACATATTCAAAGACTTTGCTGTGCCAGTGACGACCATGATGACTTCTGATGAAAGAACACATACTCAGAAATTATTACTCTTGCGAAGCTTTCATCATTCTCCTTCAATTCTACCAACCATACACCGTGGGGGTAATGGCGAAATCCTGGGAAACCACGATGAAGGATGTGAGTAAAATTTCGAAATTCACAAAATGTAGGCGAGTAATTATGGTACATAACTTAGATTTACAAACGAGAAAATCAGCTAGAGTTTCGAGCTTCTTTTTCGGAGCAACAACAAAAACCCGAAAACCTACTGGAAAGTAAAAGTCAAAAGGTGAAAATGTTTCTAGCAACGTCTTACTTAGTTAGTTCCGTATGATCAAGTGTCACGAATGTGTATTCCTCTCGTTTCCTTTTCCTTTACGTTTCACCTTTACCAATACTCCTATACGCCCCCTTCGTTCCGTCTTTAAAAGCCGTTTCGTGTTCAATACCAAATAATACATTAGTGAATATATGAGCATGTGATAGATAGTAACAGAAGAAGCAGCCATGTCTGCCGCACTTTTGCATGCACTTTCTCTCACTATGGCCATGAGACGACCGCAAATTGGTCTATTATACTCTACAATTGTAAAAGCCTAAGGAGTCTTTTTGATCATAGTCTTGTGGTTTTACCGACAGAAATAAATCATTCGCTTTGTGTATGTATAATGTACGTTCTTCCCTTACAATATTTCATCAATGCCGCCGCCGTCACTAATACAGGGACCGCCGGCCGGCTCAATATACTAATACATGGGAAACTTGTCAAACAGTGTATGAGTTTGTCTGTGTTCAATATTCCCTCTGCCCTCCCACCCATTTACTAAAAGATAGCCTCATTCTGTCTCATGCTTCCGGTCGCAGAGAAAGCCAACTTATACGATATGCAACAACTGTAATAACTCGTCTCATGGCTATATTATTCTTGCATCAGGTCAAAAATCAGTTTTGAATTCTACCCACCAATTGCCACCACACACATAAATACACACCAACCAAGGTTACTTATCTGTTGTTAAAACGGTTATTTATGACGGGGTCTACAGCCAGTGCTAAATGTCTCTATCGATATAGTGTTACACTGAGGACGGACTCTATACAGCTTGTTTGAAAGACGTCGTAGTCAAAAACTGATATATTAGGACGTGAAAGCATTCCATCCTTACAAATCCTCAACTGATGAAACACATTTGGCTACCATAAAAACTTGGATTCAATTTGTATGCTGCCAGGCAAGTTCACATATGCGGAACCGCCTACGCTAAGAATCCGGTCTGCGCATTTTCACTCTTGCCTAGGGTAAATAACTTCCATAATTAAATTTGCAAGTTTATTTTTGCCTCAAGAATTTGAAATCGCCGACAACCGACAGTAGACTTACTTGTACAACTTTTTCCATTGCCGTCAAGAACTACCAAACCAATGTGTGTATACGTATGAAACTGCTTCCTTAGTGTCATTTCCGTTTGGCAACAGTCAGCCGCAATGGGGAGGGGAAACAGACATCACAGATGATGGTAAAAACTACTTTTCAGTCAGTCAGACAACTTGTCAAGTTTATCAGCGGTTCTTGTCTCTATTTGGCATGGTATTGGGCGACGTTCCGGATCCTCCGTAAGCTTAGCTGGCTTATTAGATGGGAGCAGTGCCTGGCCAAAGGCAGCTCAAATCGTCCGCTTGATAGATTAGCTTGGGAATTAAATGTCCTGTCGGGGCGGAAAGTGAATGTGGGTTAAAATTACATACTGTGAGCAGGTAAACAATCCCACTCGGCCAAACACACAGGCCTTTAGTTTCCTTCCTACAAGAAAATTGCTTTTTGTACAATGTTTCCATGCATGCAAAACTACTGTACATCCCAGCCACTTTCAAAATGACATCAAAAGAAAGTTTTGCAAACAATCTCGGTCCACGTTGTGTAGATGAGCTGTCTAGCTGTCACATTTGCAGTGAAAGGAGCCGGAAAGCCAAATCTCACTTTTGGTTAGATATACATCAACAGGTTATTTTGGACGAGCCTTGTTGCTTGTAATCTCAAAATCAGGTTGGTAGTCTGAGTCTGAACTACCTATTTCAACAGTCTCAGAGTAGCTATTGTTATCCACATTGTCTGCTGCTAAAATATTGATCTTTTAGGACGGAATACTTGGATAACTTTCGAAGCGTAATGATCTACAAGATCAAGATTCATTCCTTCAAATCACAGTCGACCCGGATATTCGAGAAATAGCATCTTGGCAACATTATGGCTTCAAGGTTCACGTCGCTGATGGGCTGATGAATAAAGACCTCGTAAGATACATGATGAATTCTGTTACATATTGTAATCTGACAAGACAATGATGATGCTGTGCACCAACATTAAATCCAGGAGTATAACGGATTCGATTACGGGTTGCTGAAGAAAGCAAAATGGAATGACCATAATTATATTATGAGCGAGGCGCGTTCATGAAGTTTACATCTGAGAGTAGATATTTTCATTAGCCATGATTTTTTTCACAGGTTAATTTTACAACCATTTAGCTTTTGTATATTCAGTTGAAGAGATTCAGTTTTTTGCATTATCATATGGATCTAAGCCTCCCCCTTTGAGAAGCTCAATTTCGTGTCAAATGTCTGGTCTCATTGGAGAAACGTGTTCAAGCTTTGCGTGACCCGCCACCTTCATTCAAAACCAGGTAAATCATTATATACAAGCTCTCGAGCAGGTGAAAGTATCGGATCGGAAGAAATTCGTCGTGGCTGACAGGCACGTATGCTCTCTGCGGCATCCTTTCAAGAAAGTTGAGGGTGCCGCACTAGGAGCCAATGCTATGCCATGGCGCTCTTGAATCCTGCAAAGTACTTTATCATCGTTCAAAACAGAATACCGAAGTTTTTCCTCCAAATAAGGTAAACGAACAGCAGTTGGCGGTGGTGAAATGCTTGGGTTCAGTCTCAAAATTGGGCTTATCCTTGCTGGAGCCATTGCGATACTCTCAGGTTAGATTTCATCGAGGAGAATTACGTAATCAGCTCATTCACACTTCTCTCAGGTATTGCGTTTACCGGGGAAAGACGTGGAAACTTTTCAAATTCTCTCTGCGTCAGTTCCTGCGTTCAAACAAATACAACTTTTTACGACTGCCCCGTAAATTCGTCAGCAATCTTAGGTTTCGGCCTGGTATTAACTTGGCACAGTTCATCATATCCCCGTTCAGCCCGCCATTTCCAAAGGGCATTTCATGGTAATTATTATAAGGAGCCACATTTTGTGTACCTACCTAAATTTGTGGGGAAGCGTCAAAACATTATTTGCCCTGAACACCTCCACAATGCCCACCTTCCCATGTTGAACATACAGTATTTAATTCGAGCACACACCAGAGAGAACAAACATGAAAATTAGCTTGATTTTGTCTACAGGCCATTCGAACCGGCAGAAGACATACATGATATTGACGGCCCACATGCATGTTGCAATGGGACAATATTTGCTTAAAGTTGACTTTGATAACAACTATCTGACAAGAGAGAGTCGATAAGTTCCGGAAACCCACCCATTTCCCTCTTCTTTCCATCACCTTTCTCGGAGGTAGCCATAAAATATTCATTTGTCTTCGCATCGACGTAACCTGTTCCTGCCAACTGATAGCAGTGAGGTTTGACAGCTCTTGAAAATGCTGCTATTATAAAATCGAATCCACTTTTATTCTCTCGCTCGCCTTTTAAATTGTTCTTGGCAGGCTCAGGATTTGAGCAAGGGATTAGCCTCTTGTGCCAAGAGAAGAGAAGAAATTTGACGACGACGACGACCAAGGCGACTAGAAGAAGGAACCCATGTACACATTTCCAAAGGTTCAAACGAAAATGTACGTGAGCAGAAAGAAGGAGGACTAGGAAAAGAACAAATTATAAAAATGAATTAAATTATATTTCATGCACCATGAAGCACGAAAGCGAAGACGAAAGATTCGAGGCCACTTGATCATAGTTTTGATGATATGAAATATTTTTGCGGATCAAAAATTTCCTCACTTGTTATCCTCAAAGCCTGTATTTTTCATTTACTCCCTTGCTTTCACCGCTCCTGAGCATGTGGACAAGTAAAAGTCCACAATGTTTCTCTTTGTCTAAATTGTGTTGTCTTCATACATAGTCTGTATGGTATTTCCCGTATCCCAATTGCCACAAAATTAATTTTACCCTCCACCAAATACATACTCATACGCACACAAACACCCGACAATCATCCTTTGTGACTCTGCGGATTGATAAGTGAAAACAAAGGTTTTGTATGGCAGGTGCCATAGCGGGGAACAAGTCAGTCAGCCCCATAGTTTGCCTCCCAGAAGCCAAAGCGGATGGCGGGAGCAATGTTACAGCCCAAGTCGGAAACCGATCCCAGATCACAATCTTGCTAAGATATATACAGTTACCAAAAACCACAAGTCGTCAGACAGCCGCCGCGACACATGAGGCATTTTTCACACATCAAAAAGCTTGTCATTCGACATGTCAACCGCCCAAGTTGCTTGTTGCTTGTGGTAAAAGGAGAGTGAAAGTGACTATCCGTGTTTACCTTCAGCGGCCAAACTCGACTTTGATACACTTCTGTATATAAATGACAGTCAAACGTATCTTGGCTCAAGCCATGGTTTTTGGTTCGGATTTCGCCAGCTTTAACATCAAGCTACGTTTGTATGCACAAGTGGCCCGCATTATGCATGCTCAGGGACATGTGTGTGTGTGCATGATGAAACTCAGCAGGCACCTTCATATACTAACAAAGACCGTCTCCTCGTATATATCCCCTATACAATGGATTCTGTATTTTTGCCATGTAATTTTCTCCAAGATTTTGCATCATGTGTTGCTGTCATCATTGAAGAGACTTGGCGGCAGGAGGCCGACTTTTTGCTCTGTCGTGGAATGAAATCAAGAAGTATTTTTCTTCGGCAGCCCGGCTTCATCCCTTCCTCCACACACCGCCCGTATTTGTATACATTATGCATGAAATGGCGAGCTATCTATCCGTCTCTAGCTCACTGTCACCTCCATAACTTTCTACACTATTAGACTACAGAGAGACACACGGCGGCAACATGTGGTGATACAACAAGAGCACATTTTTATAAAATCCAACGTCTTCAAGTAGCCGACTTATGAGCATTTTGTATTCAGACAGCCGGCTTGATCCGGAATTCCTTAAACGTTATATACGTGGTCATGACCAGAGTGAAAGAAACTGGCTGAAGAAGAAGCCTCGTCTAAAATTAACAAGAGGGAGGGGGAGGGGGTGATGTACGCGAACGATTTGCAAATTGCCAATGTTATCAGCCGGTAGGAGCACCTGACCGAAAATCCCCTAACAAACAAAATCTCCAAGAAGCTGTTGGCTGGCCGAATTGGATAGGTCCATTTAGCATTCTTGTGCAAGAGTCTGACGGTCGGATCCAAGACAATTTATTCCACTCTCACCCACATTCCGAATCAGGGCCAGAAATCTTGCTTTCCATTCACATCTTATTGAGATACATCCACGTCACACACTTTTCTCAGACCTTCTTGTGTCGCTTTCCTCCGTCTACTTTTGCTGATAGAAACAATAGGCTTTTATCTCTGCTTTTACAGCCGTGTCCCACCAGTTCCATCTTGGGATATGCCAAACAAGATATGTTGTATGCAAATAGTCCAATAAATTACCCGTCCTTTACACAACAACAAGAGTGAATTCGGTGGCGGTCGTATATCGTACGTACCTGCTTGAAAAGACCTTTTTTTCTTCTTCTTTGAACAAGTATCTACAGTACTCGTCGTATGTATTCATGTGTCTCGAGCTGTCCTCGAGTAAAAGTAGTGCCACCTGAAACCCTTCCCTTCGGACCTGTCCTCGACTTTACCAAAAGGCACCTGAGGGACATGGCGCGGCAAATCTATAAACACACTTATATGCGTAACGTAAACCGCCTTCCTTGTGTCGTGTGTGGCAACGGAGCAATCCTTGCCTCCTTGACGTATATGAATCGAAACGACCACTTTATTTTACTGTTTTCCCTCTTGGACGACTACTAGGACGACGGCCACTTGACTCGAGTAAAAGTAAGTACCACTTTTTCTACTGCACCAGCCCCAGCTTTCACTAACAAGGTAAAAGCGACAGGGAACAGCAGGTAACGCCAACAAAAAAATATATATCCCCAACCAACTTTTATCGAAACAAGGTACTTAGCAATTTCAAATCTTTTTTCCCTAACAATACCTGCTTTTGTATTTCCTCTCTACAAATCTGAATGCGCCTTTTCTATTTTAAAACTTAGGCTTCTCTCTTGCATCTCTCGCCTTCTAAGCCTTAACATACTGGACTCGGACAACTTTTCTTCAACTTTTCCCCCCAGTTTCAAAAGAAATTTTTTCTCAAACCTATGAACACACCTCCAACAGTCTGGGCCCCCACGCCAATACTTAATCGATTTCTTGCTCATGTGAGCGAGCTTTATTCCCCTTGTTTTTTACCTAAATATATTCTTTGCGTGTCAAGTCGAGTGAACATACCAACAAGTACATATACATATTATATACACATGCATTGCAAACTTGCGTCTTCAGACACACCTGTCTACAATCCTTCGCCCAATCTTGTTCTTCTTCTTTCGTTCAGCCGCCGCTCTTTTGAACTCAATACACTTGTTATTAGAATTAACCTTATTCCGTTTCCACACAAAGTCTCGAGATCCACCAACTCGCCGGCAATAAAAGCAAATGTCTGTTTTCGCCCACCTGAGATCAATCAGATGGCGTAGAGAAAGAAAAACACTTGGGAGCAAAGCATAAACTGTGTATTTTTTACGTCTTTCTATATACACAACCCAGCACTATTTTCAACTGCCACAGTTCCACCAACACCAACAGTGTATTAGTATACAGGTTCGCTGCACGCTTTTCAAGAACCAACTTTCTCCTTTACGTTTTTATACCGTATCTGATCAAAACTTAACAATCTGCGTAAGAAGCATGACTGGCTGGACCTCGTTCATAGATTTTTAATATATAGCCTATAGCCAAAAACTAGTTGTCGGCTGCCGGTGGCCGGTTGGTAGAGAAAGTCATTGCTTTTTATCCCATACTTTCTTGCCGCCCTGTAAACGCATTGAATTTTTTATCCAATTCATCAAAAATCCAAATCCTCCTCCTACCAACGCAACCAGTCCATCAAATATTTACCAGGCTTACCTGGATAAGTCGGACTTTTATTTCTGCTGCATTTCTTGCTGAAAAATTAAGACTGCTACAAGCTTTCCTCCGTGTCCTTGTGTGATCTTGCTGTGTAAAATGTGTCATTGTAAAATGTAGCTCTACTACCGACAGAGTAAATGCTCAAGTAAACAACACGAGGGCTCGACCGACTTTAGTAAGACGTAAAACGGGCAATTTAATATATAGATCTTAATTGCATCGTTATGGCTTTTAGAATTATTCCACATGCTAAAGGTCAGTTGCACTGCAATTATTCGCATGAATTCCCCAAGCCATTTTGAATTACTTTCTCCCTCCCTAAATTCAACTATCAAAACGATGCCGACTCATTACACAATGACCAAAAGGGGTCCTATGATGTTGTACACCATTATTCCATTTAGCCAATGCACCGAATTCGTGGAGCACACACAATGGCTCAATTTGCCACGCGACAGCAACGTTTACTTTCCTTGTTATTGTCCACATAACTTTGATATGAATTGGCAGTCCGGTGGCACGGTGAGCGTTTTTATTTGGGCATGGAACATGCATTCGATTAGGCATATTGTTTCGTGGGCTGAGCAAGTCTGTCAACAGCCGCAATGTTTACTCAAGAACACATATATGTGACGAAAGGTGTTCTCTACTGCGACCTGTCAATGTTTCAACTTTTCAAAGCCCTTGTTCCATACTACGGCTTTTGCTTGATTTTGCTTTCTCTCGTGTCGTCGTGTGGCTCCTTAGTTGGTATTTCTCGGCCGAGATACACACTTTTGCTTCTTTCTTGTTCCTCAAAGCCAGAACGTCTATGTAAACATACAGGGAGGAATAGCGGTCATGTTTTCCTTTCATTAAAACCACTTGGCAGCCATACACATTAACACGTTAACTGCGGGAACACAAAAATTGCAAAAATCCACAACACCATTTTTGCCAGCTACCAATTACCACACCTTTGCCCTCTTTTCAACTACTTACGCTAACGTGCTCATTTCACGAAAAATTACCCACAAATGGACAAAACCACGTTGCCAACTTTCATACACACATATACAACATTTGACGAGCCATGTGCATATTATTATTACGAGGAGAGCCCCTCGTCTTGCATGCTTGTCGTCTTGGTCCTTTCCTCGATGTATACATGTCTTTAAATTTTGGCCAAAAGTGCAGGCAAAACCGGATACTTGTGGCAATATGTGAGTATACGGAAACATGCCGTGCAAATGTAAAACACTTGAACACACAAGTACTCGAGCAAGCAAAAGTCGTCCTTGTCGTTGTGGGAAAACGTGCTACGTTTGAAGAATTCCCTTCTTCAAAAAAGGTCCAAAGACCAAAAAACACGCTTGATACACACCGTGTCTCCAGAGGAAACTTGTTTTCGGCAAACAGCAGGATAGTGTGTGTTTGTGTGTGTATTATATGTATCGAAAAGGCAACTTTCTCCAAGCGTCTCTCACAGTGAGTCCTCAAGTCCTGTCAAAGACGAGTGCGGGTGGCATTGAAAGCTCTATAGACTTCAACCGCCACCACAAACAAAACCAATACGCTTTCAAGAACTAGTGGTTCCACCACAGGAACATAAAGGCTGGTAGTGAAACATTGTGAATCTTCGAACACCCGCTCAAATAGGGTTCAAAAGGATTATTCGCAAAAGATACAATTTCTTACAATAGGACAATGGTTTCTTGACCGGGGTGGAAAGTAGGATTGCAATGCGGGGGCGAACAACATTGTACAGCTTTTCTTGTAATTTCAGCCAGTTTCTTTTGAGGCTATAAGCTCCAAATTGATTTGCAAGAAAATTTCAAACCGGAAATGAACAACACGACAGGGATATATGGGTAACATAAGTCACGTGGAATATAATGAGTTTTCGTCTTTTGTTTCTTTGCAGATTAGAAAATAATTGCGAAATCTCACAAGACTCACAAACTCAATATCGACACCCGGCTTTTCATTACCTTTGGGGTTCGTGTTTCTTTTCCCTACAGCGTGTACTTGTAGGGCGTTCAGTGTTCTACATGGCGTCGTGGGCTGCATATCAAAAGAAATATAAACAGACAGACGGCCCACTGCCTCAATGTACCGTAAAAAGTCCAATTTTCTTGAACGTCTTTCCCAAGTTTCAAGCTTGCTTCATCACTTTTCTTTAAAAAAAGAATATTATGCACAAACAAGCGAGTAACAGTGCCACACAAGGCCTGCAAAACTCCTCACCCCAGGGCTCAAGTCCTAATACTTCGATACCGCCGACGAGACCTACAAATCAAGTAAACACGATTTTTGTGTACCTACTTCATGTTCTATTTTAGGTAACGCAGGCAGAGCAAATAGCGTCAACAAATGAGAGAGAGAGAGAAGCAGCAGAAACCTATGAAATGCCAAAGTAAAAGTTTTCTGTCGATATTTTATTATGGTAAACACAGCAACCTGCGTGCATAAACCACGGCCACTTTGAGGCAAAAACTGAGACCCAAAACGTTGATTCTAAAATTTTTATCGAATTCAGTAATCTCCTAAAATAACACAACAGCTGCTTCCTGAAACAAGGCACGACATATAATCACATTTTCCCTCTTGAAAGATTTTGCCGCCAGCAGTACGACCCCAGAGGGATGGGGTAAATTATTGCCACTTTCTTGCTCGATTCACCATCACCATTCCTATGTATAGCTAAAGCCCAAACTCAAATCCTTTAAGGTAATACCTAACGAGCCGTAAATTAGCTTCTTAGAATCATTTCCGCTTGCATGTCAGCTTCGATAATCTTCAAGCACATTGCTTAAGTTCCCTTCTGAAAATTCCTACAACGTTTTTTGCTAATTTCAGTACCAACGACGAGCTTTTTAGTTCTTAACCAGGCCGATGAGGAACCAAGACTATGTAAAACATAAACGTAAACTCTGCTGAATTCGAATGAACCATGTAATTGCTCCTCCACAACTTCAAAAACGTGCTCCGGTTCAGGCTGAAGTAAGTACGCGAACCAAAATAGCCAACAGTTCTAAACAACATTCATACCGCTAAATTATTATTGCTTTAGCTGTTGGCTGCAGTGGAGCATCAAAACTTCAGCTCTTTTTCTCTTGAAAGTGAGTGTCAGACAAAATATTTGACACGGAATTGCAAATATATTTATCCTGAATTTAAGCTTAAAAATATTGAAATATCAAGAGATCCATAATAACCACGACTTTTTCAAAACGTATTCCTTACCATTTTTCTTCTACCATGATGGACATTGAGGTTTCCCAGCCCCAAGGCATCCGCTAACGTGAATCTCAGGTGAACCCCCTTCGCCTTATCATTCAAAATTCACCGGCACCATTCACAAATCCACGCTGCTTTCACCACCCTGACACCAGACTTTCACCCTCTTCAGAAACCACCCTTTACAATTTAAAGTCAAACGTTTCAGTTTTAAATTTTGAATAACATTGTACTTCTCTTCTTGTTATATTTCAACACTTGAAGTAAACGGCAGTATATATAACCACGATTGTAACTGCAGGCAGTATTAACAGAAACTAAATCCTCTTAGAAATAAACTATCCGCCCGAGTAGCTGTGAGAAACTTGAGCTGTATAAGACAATGTCAAACTTAATTGTCCAACATGTTGCTGATAGAAATAGCATCAACTAGTTTCAGCGAACGCACTGCGAGTTACCCGGCTGAGCATTCCTTACTGAGCCGTGGGGTCTCTGTACATGGGGATTACTTTGCCCCGTGCGCGATGCGGGAGGAAGAGAACTTGCCGATTTTGCCAAAGCCCGTCCAGAAAGTAGCGTTCTTGAATCCTTTGAGAAATATCGCTGTGAACAAGTTATGCGAGCCTCTAATCGTATCGTTGACTGACGGCTGACACTTCCTTATAACCGGCTGGTCCCCATTGGTTTACAACTACTGTTTTGAACGTATCCAGATGTCTCTGGCTAGGAGCTTTACCCTATTTATACAGTATACCGCTGCATATATCCCGCCTAAAGTGGCAAGGCTAACTAAACTCTTACTTGAACAATTTATTTTGAACTCAACAACACAATAGCACCAAGTCTTTCAACATAGCTGTAAAAGAATATTAATACTGAACCTACAGCACAAAACCCATCACGATTCTCGTAACAATTCAAAAATTCCTAATCAAAAACGTCGGAGATGACTCGACGAAACCTAGGCTCTTATAGAATTCCGTAAAATATTTATCATGGAGTGGTACTTCAGTGTAGCAGCCAAACACACCTATAAACAAACAAATGCATGATCAGAGACAATCATAATTTTATTAAAATGACTTGATTCAACCTTTAACTAACCATTGGCTCTCAAAGCAGCAAGTATACAAGTCAACAGTCTTTTAGGAACACTAGGGTCGACCAAAGGGGCCATGATAGCCATTCTCAGCTCTGCCGGATGATTTCCACAAACGTCATCTGAAACCTCCGCCAATCCCGTTTGAAGTACTTCGGCGTATTTCTATAAAACCGAAATAAACTCAAATGAGATATCATGAAATGAAACAGCTAAATGTCAAAGATAAAAAAATACCTGAGCAAATGGCGAGGACTCGAATGCCTTCAACGAATACTTCTCTGTCATCGCAGGGATCCAACTCGCATTGATTTTCCTTCTCATTTCCTTACCATTCAGTACTCCAACAGCAACCCCTATTACGGTATCATTGTCATCTTCAACAACAAAATTGAGTTCTGCCCCACAAGTCATAAAGCCACCAATTTTGCTGAAACCATAAACAACAATCAGAATTTCATTCCAACTCGAACGGCAAACGAAATATTCAACTCACATGTCACCCGGAAACTGTGGGATGTCTATGAAGTCGTCGGCGGAATTAAGCCCATCCTTGAATGTAGCTAAACAAACTTTATAGACAGCTTCTTCGTCAGATGCTCTGTACGGTCGAATAGTGTAGGTTTGAGAGTTTGGAATAGCCGGGCTCTTGTAAACGTAGAGATCAGTACCTCGATCTACAGGGATGAGCCGCTGTAACAGGTCAAGAACTGTTAATTGCAGATCTGACACATCTGCTATCCGAATTATGAACATTTCTAACCTGTAACTCTGCAGTGAGACCTCCCCTGATAACCCACGGTTCTTGATCTCCACTCATGAAAGCTTCCCTCCAGCCTTTGGAAAACCCTGTAATCAGACTCACTGTAACTGCCTGTTGTTCAGCAAAGTGTCATAAAAGCGCATGGAGAAATTTACAGCGCAAGCACGTAAACAAAATATTACGGAAGGGTGAAGTTAGTAGTAGACAGGAAAGTAAGACCAAAACTAGTAGCGCTTAAGCATTATGACATTTAAACATTCACATCCGGCTCGTCAACAACGCAATGAATCACTAAAATCTGCCTACATGTAAAACTTCCGTGTACATAGGATGTCACATTGGTTGGGATTTGCTCCATCGCTGCGAAAAAAAGAAGCATTCCCATTATTAGTCTTCGCGGGAAAATATTACCACTATCCAAGCGCGCCCTTAAAATGCGGACCATTACTGCGCCCCTTACACACAAAAAATCGTTGCACATCTCACATACTTAACTATTGTTGGGAGCCAAACGAGCAGAACACCGGCCCGCTGCTGACCGTTACTAGCAACATCGCGCGATTCACCCGCGCATCATTTCGGGCGCTCAACGCTAGAACATTCATTAACTCTTCTACTTCTCGCGCTTCACACACCTCCCCGCAATGCGAAACCGCAATTAACATCAACCTTTAGGGCCCTTGATAAACTTTCAAGATACGAATTTCATGACCAAGCAAGCAAAACTATTCAAAAAAACCAATCTAATGACTCGAAAGCTCACCTAACCACTTGACGTACGAATTCAGCAAGGAAACAACTCCTCTCATGTCCCAAATGTAAGGATATAGTTCATACAGTAACTCTCTATTGTTGACTAGGTTCAATTTCGTCACAAGTCTGTTCACTTCTTGAGTAAAGTCGTCAAACTTCGATGCACGATCAAACCATTCCGCAACCTAGAAATTTGAAAGTTTATTCAAAATGCCGATATGGAGGGCAATTGTCATCAGCGAGACATTTCAATATAAACTTACTTCTGGCTTCTCCTTGTCTTTAACAGATATTCCAGCGACCAAGTTTGCATTCACTTTTAGCCATTGAAATTCATTCATTACGTGTAAGCCTTGCACTCCGTGTTCAAATGGTAAATAGAACAGATCACAGAGAAGCTGAAGATCGTCAACACTCAGCTCATCAGCTTGATCGTTTTCCAAGAACTCTTGGTGCTCAACCTACCAAAAAACGAAATTTCAACAGTCCACTCAAGTTTATTACAGTAGTCATAAAAACAAAAACTGCATACCTGCATTGTTGAAGAGGGAGTGTTTGCTTGGGTCGGAGGATTGCTCCCGACTTTTACGTCTGTGTCTTCATTCATCCCTGACAGGGAAACATTCGGGGATTCTATACCTTCATCTGGAGTAGACATTCCCTAATACAACAAATTCCAGGTTGAATTTCAGAATTTCAATTGATTACAAAACGTGAGATTACTGGCTTACACTTCTTTCATGTTCTTCTCTTTCCAACATCAGAATATCTTCCGCACTACGAGATTCAAGAACAGATGGTTCAGGTGGGGATGGGTTGGGAGGTGTAGCGACATCCATTGGTTCCAGACCATGAGTTTGATGAACATGAACTACAAGGGAATTCTCGACTTCTGCTTTGATGTTCATTGGTGACGAGGGCCTCAGACCGTTGGGAGGAACGGGAGAACTACTTGTGCTCATATTCGCCGATTGTACTGAATCTGCACAAATGATCTACACAGAAAATCAGAAGATCAATCGAAGAAATTCAACTCTATTACTTTTCTGCATAATCCGTGCATTACCTTATTGTCCGATACTAAGCTGTTCATGACTGGTGTAGCGGAAGTTATGCTTTGCCCAAATCCAGTCTAGAACATTCAATAGAATTGTATATTCATAACAAGTTGCCATAAACCATCATTGAGTGACCAATGACCAAAACTGAAACTTACGCTTGAAGTATTCTGTATTGTTGCCGGGGTGGGAACAAATGGTAGAGGAGCAATGGACGTAGCAGTGGGAGTAGTCAAAGACATGCACGTATTTATGGACGGCAGGAGCGGAACAGGAATTGGAACAGGAGCAATTTGAATCTGAGGTTTGATTATTGGCCCCCAAGCAGACTTGTTGCGCTTGAACTCCAGCAGCCAATCCTATACACTTAATACAATTCAGATCTGCTGACACAAATATTAAAACCAAAATTCAGCAAGGACTAACCTGTAGAGCCGCTTTCAGAGCAATTGCAGGGTGGTAAATGTGGGGGTCGACAATTTCTGGAATATGAGACCCGTCACCACTATCTTCAGTCTCTAATTTTGCGTCGGCGTTCATTGTTTCCTCTGGAAATGGAAATGGACATGTAATTCTGCAGTTGATGAAATATCAGAATCTTTTTGGAGTATTAAAACCGATGTAAACATACCGATCTTTTTCTTTGCGTCGACAGAACATTTGCTCCATTGAGCTAGGGTATGGATAGCCACAAAGTTAGAGCCATACTCGCAGTTTGGATTGGTCAGTACTCCTCGCAGCCGAGGAATAAGTTGAGGAGATCTACCAGAATATGGTCCCAGAAAGATCCTCTTTTGATCGTAATCGTTTGCGTGTAAATTATCCCAAATGACCGGTGGGCGGTGTAAAACTTCAGTTACTTCTTCTATAGATTCTATCGTCAGTTCTTTTGAAATCACTCGTGAACCTAAGAAAACAAAATATACTGAACCATGTACGTATTACAATCAATTAAATCCGATATCTCAACATACCCGTCCACATGATGTCAATTTTCAGATCTAATTTCGACCCAATAGTCTTCAAATACTCGGATGTGCTTACTGTCGGTACTGCCCTTGTAGCACAATATTGCGTTGGGCAAAACAAGAAGGTGGTTGCGTTTATATGCTGGAAAACTTCATTGGCGACAGAAACTTGTGCATGACCAAATGACTTGAAAACTTCTTTATCATCCTTGGACATTTCAGGATCAATGTCATCGAAAAGAACAGCAAAAGCATGGCACCCCATCTGACTAACCTATAACAACCCATAGAAACTCACATGTATTATTATAACTTTTTACAATAATCTGCAGCAGATGACTCTCCTGACCTGGTCAAGCTTGCGCTTCAAAGCCGCCACATCTTTAGCATTCGAATAACCAATATCCAGCCCCGGTGAAATTGCGTATATGAATGATATTCCACACTCTTTAGCCGCCGATATTAATCCACTCAGATGGTCAGCCTCTTCAACAGTATACAGTTCCCTCCAAAAAGCCCGATGTTTGTAATCATCCTTAGGAGCGTACAAGTAAGAATCCATCCTCCACTTCTTCATCCTAGAAACACAAATCAGATCATTACTCTATCCCATTCTTCAACTTCCCCAGGTACAAAAAGGTAAGAAGATATTCAACTCACTTCAAAAACAAGTCTTTCCGTTGCTCCGTAGTCCATGGCCGGCCATAGAAACCTGCAAAAGTCCACCAAAATTCTTCCTTAACATCGGTTTCCTTCCCTTTTTCATAAAAAGTTGTAAACGTATCTCACCTTCAACCACACCGCAAATGAATCCATCATTCCGCCGACCTGTTGTTGTAGGTTCCATTTCGTTAAAAATACACTTACTTACGTAACGGCTCGAAAAGTATATACGCGTGTATATTTACGTAGTTCAAATATGACGGTCAAACAACTGTCAGTCCTTTAAGACAAACCTCTGAACACATCCGGTTTGAAATCAACAAGCCCTATGTCTTAAAGCAGATTTTTTGTCTAAACATTAAACCTTAAAATTTCTTTGTCCTTGCTAAAATCCGATTTCCGAAAATTTCGAAAATTTTCCAGTCAAAAAAGGAACGCTGTCCGAAGCAAAAGTTCACATTACAGTCATATTTCCCGCGTCGCCAAAAATCGCACGAAATAGTCCCTCGCATTTGAGCTGATAGGGTTTTTATAACTGCATTGTTTTGAAACTCTACCACGGCGCTAAATGAGCATATCGTACCAAACGGTTAGAAGTGCATGAAGGTATTCGAGCAATTAATATTTACAAGTAAAGTTAAATTTTGTATCGGTTGTTTGTTCTTCAAAATGACTGAAACTTCATTAGGGAAATGATCGCAGTACAGTTAGTCAGTAGACCGGCAGAGGGTAGCAGGAGTGCAATGTTGTTGTCAGGCCTGCGAGCAGTGTGCTGGGAGATAGGTCGGGTAGAGGAAAGGCAGAGAAAACGTCGGCCGACTTGCATTGCCGTTCAAAAAGCATGGTGCTTCCTCGCTAAGGTTTTGACATAGTGCGTAGTTGGAGTTGTGTGGCGGAGTCGGAAAGGAGACGTTCAACATTAGTGTTCACACACAGTTGTGTGATTTTAATTCCATTTAATTCATTAATTTCATTAGGAAATCTTGAATTTCCTTAGCTATATTATTAAGATAGGAATTTTGAAACCGTTCTGACAGTTACAGGGTGTCGTTTGCGAAAACTAAATAACTTATTGGTCAGACAGGTCACGCGATCTCGGCATACCCACATTTGGGATCAGTTTTAGCTGCAGATACACACTAAAGGCGACTTAGGTCACTTAGGTTGACCCCCAAGTCTTGGAGTAAAGATTGCACATTCTGTGTGTAGTCTTTTGGCGTGTCTCGCATTTTTGCGAGCTTCTTAAGCTTTTTAAAAGTTTTATTCTCTTTTTCAAACAAGGCTGATACAACAATATTTTGATTTTTTGGGTTTGTGTAAGATGGCTCAATTCTAAAGTTTGAAATATGAAGCTTTTACCTATTAATTCACTTCCCGTGTGGAACGGGCACATACTTATTGCCCTGGTTAGAGATAGGTTAGATTTAGATAGTCTGTATGACCGACGAAATTGCAACAATCCCAACAATGGAGAAGAAAGTTTCAACCTCCGCCGTGTCCAAGAATCAAGATGTTGCTAGGTCCCGGCAAGGTAAGCTGAAATTTCGTCATGGTTAAGAAATTTAGTGGCCCTGTTTTGATGTCATGCAAGTTCAAGGTTGCTTGGAATCACCAAGAGCCAAGAGAGCGGAGGTAGAGAAAATGACTACGTTATTGGCATTGGCGTAACAAAAGAGAAAAGAAGCAATTTCGAACAAATATGATGCATTATTTGGTACGGATTGTGAAGAAGTTGCATTGGTTTCGCAGATGGAGCGAAGTCATTTTCGCGAGCTGCCCGGCCGCGCGAATCAGCCGGAGGTAGTGTCGGTGCTAGCAGCAATAATGGACGTAAACCCACACCGCAAAAGAATAAGGCGATGGACAAGAGACCTCGTCCTCGTGGAGGCGGACAATTGCAACCGGTAAGTGTCTTTTGTGACGATTGGTTCGAAATCTGAAGAGAACATAGCTAAATTCGATGTACATAATTTGCAGGTAGTGGAAAGTTTACAAGACCAATTCGATGGTCCTGAAATGGGTTCTTTGCAAGCTCCTGGAAGCAAGAAGCAAAATTTGAATCACCTCCTGAATTTTCATTTTGCGCCGAGAGAGAATCGGTTTGGAAACGCTGGATGGAGGTCTTTCAATTCTCATCCTGGAGGAGGATGGAGAAACGGTTCCGGATCTTCAAGTGGGAGGCCGAAGTTCAACAAGGAAAACTTCTTACAAGCGAAGTAAGTTTACTTCTTTGATACTAGGCTCAGTACCGAATCCAAAGCTTTGAGTACACACTGTTTCCAATAATGGTGATGAAATACGATCTTTGGAAGAGAAATTCTCCATTTAATAGACTTCGCGACGAAATATTCACGTTGAAGTAGAGCATGTGAGAAACAGCCAAGTAGTTTGTATCAAAAGTCGGAGACTTGTCAGTGGGCTTACTGGACTTATGTTTTGCAGCTGCCAGTTTTTGGTTAGAAGTGCTGGGGACTACAGTGCTCATTCGTACAACCCCGACAGACTTGTTGAGTGGGATCTGGTGGAACAGATCGTAAGTTTGTAGAAAAAAAACTGCCGGTTGTAAACTGTTCGTTAACATATAGTATTGTCTTGCAGCATATCCGTGTGGCTGGCGAATTCCCAAGCTGCCCGATTTGCCTGTCACCACCGTCAGCTGCGAAAATGACCAAATGTGGCCATATATTCTGCTGGCCGTGCCTGTTGCATTACCTCGCCTTATCGGACAATCAAAGTAGGAAATGTCCCATTTGCTACGAACAAATATGCAAGGAAGATTTGAAGAGGTATGCATGCTTGCTGTGCGTGGCAGTATTCGAAAGATCGATCAAAAGCATTCTGATTTCTGAACTTTCTGTAGTGTGGTTGCCACTCACTGGAATGATGCGAGCATAGGAGAAGAAATCGAAATGCAGCTCATGTTCCGAAAGAAAGGAATATTTCAAGCTATGCCTCTGATGTGCAAGAACGGAGCAACTTTCGACTGGGAATCCTTATTCTCCAAGATCATTATGATAAGCCCTGAGCAGGTATGTTCATACTTTTGATCATTTCGAACGAGTTTCAAAGAGTTTGAGTACACCTTACTTATGTAGTATGGATGCAATACTATCTTTGAAAGAGAAAAATCTGCGGTTTATAGACTTGTGTTAGCTCAACTGATACTTCTACAAGTAGAGCCCGCTTGATACATTCACTCTCTCGGAACTCATTTCTGGGTCGTGTAACTAAGTCTACTTACTTCATGGTGTTTAGGTGGACAAAGCTATCTTGCAACGTGAACTTGCAGAACTGCAATATAGGTTTGAGGAGGAGAAGGGATGTCCGGAAGTATGTTTTGTCGAACAAGCACTTCAAGAGTTGGACACCAGAAGAAGCAACACTTGCCCCCAAACACTGGCACCAGAAGTCTTAAAGGTTGCTGCGGCTCTAAATTTACCTAATTTGGGATTTAGTTCACAAGAATCCGCGACATCTCCAACGGAAAATGTAAGTTTCATTCCTAACAATTGCTGCTTTTTTCTGGTATGAGATTTCATTCACTTATGCCTTCGTAGGTCGCCCTGCAGACTCCCATGAGCGAAAACACCCTGCATCACAAGCAGGAGCAGCCCGAATCGAGCAGCAGTGACGAGCACTTTTACTTTTATCAAGGTAGCAGTTTGTTTCGGTCATAATAAGTAGAGTTGGAGTGTATGAAAATCGTTCTCATCGGGTTTCCATTTGTAGCTATTCACGGAGAAAATATATTCCTCCACCCTGTAAACATGGCTATGCTGTCAAAATCTTTCGGAAATGATCCCGTTGCTTGGCCTCAAGTTCTACAGCTACGTGTGATAGACAAGGAAAATGTCGTCATGATGGACGATATGCGAAAGCGGCTGAAGTTTTTAAACCATCTTCCGATAACTACTGGAGTTCAGTTGGTGGAAGTTGATTTGAAGCAGCCCATGATAAGTGCTGAAATTGAACTCGAATTCTCGGCTCAAATCGAGTCGCGTAAGAAGAAAAGAATTAGAAGGGCTAAAGAAGAAAAACGTCGGGAAAGAAAGCAAATGGAGGAAGAAAGGAAACAGAGCATGAGACCTTGCCCGCAGGTACGGGAAGCGACGGAATTACCGGCTAACCTTGTAAACAATACTGACTGAAGTTATTGGTTTATTTGTCTAGATTACATCGACTCAAGAGTTTCCTGCATATGTTTATGAAGAGGGTGAATTGGATATATTGGCGCCATTAGTTGAAGAAGGCATTCATATGGGACGAAGATCAGATGAAGACGACCGCCTTAGTGTGGATTCGGCTTATTCCTATTCTTCCTCACCCGGTGGATTCTCTTTCGCCAAAGTAAGAGTTCTATATGATGATTCTGGCTTGATGAAATTGGCGTGTGAATGTGAATAGCACAATGAAGTTTCTGAATTCGTAACAGGCTGCTTCTCAACCGGGTAACAGCACTGGCGCTAACAGCATAGTTTGGGGGAAGCCAGTTAATCGGACCACTTTGCCCATATCTGCAACTGATAAGCCACGTGGTGACAGCGAAACCGATCCGGAGGAAGCTTCGTTCGTACCCACGTATCGCATGAGCATGTCGGATGCAATTTCAAAGGCACTTGCTAAGGTGCACGTCAGTGAAGGTAATTCACAAATAATTTTGGCTCTTGCTTGATGAAGTCGGGCTGAGACTGAAATCTGTTTCTTGATTCTGTAGAGCCTAATGCTGCTGGCGGAAGCAGTGCTTCTGGAAAGAAGAAGGGCCGCAAAAATAAGGGGAAGGTTCTATTTGCCACGGGGATGGACATTTAGTATCACAAAGCATCTTCAATTGAGATCATCGTTAATAGTTGTGTGCTAAGGATCGAACGCATTATACAGTTTGTCAGAAAAAAGCAACTAAGAGTCGTCGATTTGATGTTCGATGTGTGGTGAGGTTGTTTGTTTCTCCTTTGTTGGAACCATCAATGGGTAAAAAATCAAAAAAGAAATCCATTTATGTTGTTGCAGAAGCTTGATTGTAATAGGTGCACGATATTTCGAACTAAGGAGTTGATGCTTAAGTTCTTGATGTAACATCAACGAATAATTTCACAATGTACTTGTCATTTAACCAAAAAGAATAATATACATCATTGAGCCTTGTTTGATAAACGGTACTGCGTTGTGATTTGTCGAGATGCATGGAATTTACAGTAGAACACATGGCGAAGTAACAAAAATTCCGTTTAATATCATTGATTGTTACTGTTTAGACTTCAACTTTGAGGTTATGAAGCGACGAAACGAGTTAAGGATATGCAGCGTAAATATAATTTTGCAATCTGTTCAGAATCCTTCAGTCGACTGAATAGCTTCAAGTCACGTTACAGTACAAGTTTACCGCTTTTTATGTGCTAAATTATTAACAGCGATTCTTGCTGGACGTTTTTGAGTTCTTGTTGTGGTAGACGGCTGTGGGTTCGCACTTTGGGCTCGGCCTCCATTTGATCCTCCGAGTAGTTTGGAATTACACATGATCTTTGTTTCGTTCACAACGGCGACTGCAAATATTTATCAACAAACGACATTTCTACAGAAGGTTTCAAAATTTGCTTGAGTTGAAAGCGGAATATTTCCCCATCTTGATTAGTTATGTCAGTCTGAAGCTCTTGGCGGCCTTAAACTCTGAAGGACTGAAGCGGAACGAAGTCAATGAATGTTTCTGTAATGGGGGTTTAAACAAGCGATCAGTAAGTTTCATGTAAGTAGCCAATGGGATAAGTCATTGTTACGTTAAGGCGTTGCAGTTTAAAAGTACAAAGTGTTTACTTGCATTTCAACGTTGCTATTTGATACAGTGACTAGAACAGGGTACGTAATCATTCCGGTGCAGTGAGATTTTGACTAACAGATTTTGATTCCAGTTTTGCTGGTGTTACGTTGCTAATTGTAAGTGTTTCTGACTCTAAATTGATTACAGCTATGTGAATATATCAGTAGTACGAAGGTGTCCGGTCTTCAAATTATTGATTAATTTCGGCGTGCAAACCAGAGGCCCCCGAGCGGTGAGTTTATTACCAATTTCAATAGACTCTTGTTTACCGTGGTTCTTTGCCTTGGTCCGGCTGTTTGAAGTCAAATCATGTGAAGTTTTTGCATCGATTCGCGGACTAGGAGGTTTGGTTTTATGAGCTGAAGCCAGTGTTCCTTGTGGTTGACCAGCTTTAGGGATCTTGGCTACCTGGACACAGGGATGTTGAAACTCTGGAGCTCCTGGATTCTTTGGTCTTAACACCGGGTCTTCTGATGGATGCTCTCTGGGAGGCGTGATTCTGGGACTTGGAAGGCGACTTCTGCAAGCCGGAACCGGAGGATTGGGTTGCTTGTTAAGTGGCGACGCAGACTTTTTCTCCGTTGGAGGAATGGTTGGATTGTAGCGGGAAGAATTATTTCCGGCTGTTTTCCTCACAAGTGAACTATTGCGCTCTGGCGGCCTCGGAGGTCTTGGAAGCGTTCGAGGCTTGGGCAGTTCAGGAGGGCCTCGTTTGTTGATATTGTTGGAATGCAGAGGCTTACGAGATACTCGTTTTGGTGTTTCCATCAAGGGCGCCAGCAACTTGGGATCAATTTCTTCAGTTTCTTGGATTTCTTGGTAATGAATAATGTCTTCTTCTCTGTGGCCAATCACCGGAGATGGAGCTGAAGTAGTAGTTGTTTTCGTGGTATTATGACGGCTTTCGCCGTAGTGCTTGTTTTCCTGACTTGCGGGCGAAAGTTGACTTGAAGGATCATAATGACGAGGACGGTCTTCGTGATGGTAATGGCCATTAACTGGAGCCATGTAAACGCCTTCATTGTAAAGGTTGCGTTGTTGTTCTTCAATTTCTGTAATAACGGTCGACTTGGACCTGCCATCCGAAAAAATATATGTAGGTTCAGCTTCGGACTCGGGACTGGAAACTCTTGGAATTGTAAGAACTCGAGGCTCCTTCTGCCAAGACTGCTTTGGAGGAGCATTTCTGTTGGGTTTGCCTGTCGTTGTGCCGTATTCATCTATAGTTACACCGTTCGAAGTTGGTGGCTTGGTTTTGGTTCGAAGTTCAGATAGCCATGGAGGATCAGGCTTTGAATCGCCGCCGTTACCACCCTGTTGTGGTTTTCCAATCAAGTTCCAGTCAGTGACTCTAGCTTCGCGACTTCGAGCTTTTTGGACCCATTCAGGCTCTGGCTTTGCAGACTTGGGCAGTGTCATCGAGGGACATCTAAGTTGATTCTGGTGCTCAAAGTGAGCAGGACCCTTCCATGTGTGGTCTAAGCTGAGGATGGGTTCTTGCTGCTGGGAGTCCTCAAAGGAGTCTTGCTGAGCGTCGTTGAAGTTTGGTGACAAAGATTCGAAACGGGTTGAAGGTTCAAATGGCAAAGTGTCAAAGTCATCCGATTCAGCGGGGCCAATGTTGACTATAGACTTGTTGGTTTGATGTTGACTTGTTCGGCTGCTGTCGCCAGTGGAATAGTTACTCTCCCGACTAGCTGCCAAGGATTGGCTCTTCATTTTGGACCTCTCTCGAAGTGCTGCACCAGTTTTTTCAAAGTTGGCAAATTGTGAAGGAAGTATTGGAATTGGGGGTTTAGCAAAAGCTTTGGAGGAAGTGTCTTCGAGGAGGGGTGAAGCTGGACGGTAAGTGTCTTCGTAGCTGCTGTTTGATCGGAAGTAGGGCGCTGGTGGTGGTACTGATCTGGTATGGACTGGCTCCACTGGTTCTTGCAGCTCATCTTCCGAGTCGTTGTTGAAAGCTGCTCCTGCGTTTCTGAAGTTTGGGGTCACGTTTTCAGTGAAGAAGTCATTGTAGGGCGGTCTATCGTCATACAGGTTGTATCTGACGTCAACTGAAGTGATTTTTGGAACGTCTTTGGTGCTCACGATGGCTTCGACTGTGGGCAAGCGACTGCTGAAGGGGTTTGTAACGTAGTGATCGTTGTTGATGTAGTTTCTTTCGGAATGCGGGAGTGAGTATGAGCTGGCTGCTGAGCTACTTTTGTCCGAGACATTTGACTGATGCTGGGTTCGTTTTCTATTTCGATTATTCATTTCAATGAGGCTCTTTCTAGTAGCTGAGGGGATGAAGGATCCATTTTCGTAGAGTATATGATTATCCTGTCTAGAAAGTGTGCCCTCGTCATCATTATCATTGGCGTCCTCGTCCACAAAGTTGTCGGTCGTGGATTCTTCGGATCCATTTACAGAGGAAGGCGTTTTGAGCTGTTTCAGGTACCGTTGGATTTTAAGCTGTCCATATTCGTTCAAATGTCCTCCAGAAGCGTCGTCGCCGTCGTCGTCTTGGTCGTATTCTTGATGAGGGGTGTAATCATCAACATCTAAAGTGTCCTGAATTAGTGTAGTGGACTTGCGTACGGAATCAGAATCTTTTCTGATTGACGCAGAAATTGGGCCCAGTTCCTTCTTAAAAGTAATGTTGTTGGATGAGTCAGCGGAGAATAGTTGGGATCTGTTGTTGGTGTTGCTGATGTAATTGTTGTTGATATTTTGATGACTGTTGATGTGGCCTGGTGGCTCAAGTAGCGGAGGTGTGACTACCTGTGGACGGCCGTCATTACGAGAACCAACATTTGTTTCATTCCAAGGATGGAAGAAAGATTGCTCATTCCCACCACCCACGCTCGCAATTGGAAGCGTCGTTGGACCTTCGGCTTGGGTTGACTTGGCGGCTATGTCGCTGCCACTACTACTTGCATCCAGTTTACTTTTGAGCTCTTCAGTTATGGCATGATAATTCTTGAGGTAAGAAGAAGAAGAAGACGACGACGATGATGACGACTCGGTATTCTGCCCTTGTTCGTAACTCGTGTCCGTGGTGGGTGTTTTTGGCGTTGGCGTCGTGGACGTCGTCAGTTCTGATGCCAATCCTCCATCTCCACCTGATGATGACGTTCCTTTGTTCTTATCCTTGTTTTTTCGCCTTCTGAACAAATGAACTGTTGGTGGCTTGTCCTCTAATGACTCGACGATATTGAATTTGCCAGATTCTGGAGTAAAATGAACTTCCGTTTTGCAAAACTCAACCTTTTTGGAATTTTTCCTCGAAGGGTCGTTGGTGGCAGAAATGGTTGTGGTCACATCCTTGTCGCGTACCTTTTGGGATGGCCTTTGATCCACTGGGGAAATCCAAGTATGGGATATTTGATGGGCTTTGCTGCTGTTATTATCGTTGCTGGCTTTCCCATGTTGATCCATCATGATCGACGAAGACAACAAATCGTTTTTGTCTTGGTAGTGGTGGTGGTGGACTGTTTGATTTTCACTGATACCCAGTCTTTCCTTATTGAGCCGCTCTACCGAGCCAGACAACAACATCCGGCTCTGCTGATCAGCCCCTTTGCCGATTTGAGGTGTAATTTTTGCATAGACGCTCACTAAATCATCACCTTGTAAGATTTTGTTGAGAGACTCGTTGAGTTCTTCCAAGTCGTTCTCCAAAGTGGTCAGTTCGCCTGCCCTTAATTGATCTCGTTTCCAGTCTTTTTGGAAGACGCCAAACTTTTCAAAGTTTTCCAAGCTTTTCTTGAAACTGGATGATGATGGTTCCTGTTGGACATTTTGTTTTCCCACATACTTGCTCATTGCAGCGCCGATGGTTTCTGCGGGCCTTTTGGGCCTATCATCGGATGAAGACGAGCTGCGCTGATGATTATGAACAGTGTCCAAGCCGTTTTCGACGGAAAAGGACAAGTTTGTAACGGAAGAGGCCAAGTTGGACTCGTTTCGGTAGAGGTCGCTCAGCTTTGAATTGCGTTTGTTGCGGGTAAAATTGTCAGAGTCTCGGATGAGGTTGCTTAGCATGTTTTCTTGGCTTGAGTTTGGTGTAGAGGGCGCTCCGTTGACTGTGACAATAGCTTTTTGCGGTACTTTGAGTCGGTTAGCACTGGTCCTGTTGTATCCGTTTGAAGCAACGCTGCTGAGCTTGTTGCTGTCCATGTGACTGTTCAGCGTGGAGGAGGACGAGAATCGCTTGGTGTTATTGGCACTATTGGTTTTGTTGTCGATGCCGTTTAGGTTTTCCGGAACGTCGTTTCCTTGGAGAACGTCCCAGGATTTGGAGAGCGAAGGCGGAGTTCGGCGGAGCACTGAGGATGCGACGTATTTTGGTGAGTAATGTAAAAGGTCGATTTGACTTGACCTGGACGAGGTGTTGGAGTCGGTGTTATTGTTAGTGTTTTTGAAAGCACTCAAACTTTTGTTCTTTCTTAAATCGATGGACTCGAAGCCAAAGGACTTTCGCCGTCGGGCGAAATCGTAGGCGCCTTCATCAGGTTCGCTGTCGCTGGCGGCTGCCAAGGTGATTTTGTGCTCTATGATTTTGTTATCCCGTTTTCTTGACTCGTGGAAACCGTTAGTGTGTTCATACACGTTATCACTGTAGCCGTTGAGGACATCGATGGCGGAATCTTGTGAACTTGTAGTCGTCTTTTTGTAGCTTGACGAAAGTTGTTTGTTCGTCGATGCAAA